>APFE030691262.1:0-25682 GCA_000404065.3 Pinus taeda | reverse complement strand
ACATCGCAGCGAAAGAAGTTTTGATGTAGGTGATTGGGTATTCCTATGGCTACAACCATATAAGCAAATGTCCCTCAAGCAAGCTAAGAAGGATAATAAATTATCACCAAGGTATTATGGTCTGTAAAAGGTGTTGCAAAAGATTGGTACTATGGCATACAAATTGGAGTTTCCTGCAGCTTCTTGATTGCACCCAGTTTTCCATGTTTCATGTTTAAAGAAGGTTATAGGCGACAAGCTCCCAGTTCAAATAATATTGCCATAACTTGATGAGGAAGGAAAAATTATATTGGAACCGGAAGCAATAACAGAAACAAGAACTCGATAGCGATGAAATCAATCAATTTCAGAGTATCTTATCAAGTGGAAGAACTTATCCGATGAAGATTCCACATGGGAGGATGAGAATTTTATACAAAAGCTTCCAGAACTACTCAAGCGTTGAGGACAACACTTTTTTGAAGGAGAGGGGCATGTTGGGTTCCTATAATACTAGTGATTACCCCATTACTATTGTAGTTGCATCCTTTTAATTTGTTGTGCCTGATTATCCCCATGATGTTATTACTTGTGCCCATAGAATCCCTCTATTATTAATTTTTGTGGTATATTATTATTGTTAGGTCAGCTGGGTATATTGTGACTCCTTAGACTCCTATATATAGAAAGGAGGTTTTATCATTTGAATCATCCAAGAATTGTTCATTTATGTAATGTAAAGGAGGTTTCCCCCTCGAAGAGGCTGAATTTTAAGGCATTGATCTATCTTTTCTATCTTTTCTTGAGCTGGTTTAATAACAACTTAAGGCTCAAATATGATTTTTTCTTCTTTGTCAAGTTCTGACAACACTGTTTGAACTGGGAGCTTGTCATCGATAACCTTATTTAAGCATGAAACATGGAAAACTAGGTGTACTCTGGAAGATGTAGACAACTTCAATTTGTATGCCATAGTACCAATATTTTGCAACACCTTGTAAGGACCATAGTACTGGGGTGATAATTTATTATCCTTCTTAGTTTTCTCGAGGGACATTTTTTTGTATGGTTGTAGCAATAAAAATATCCAGTTGCTTACATTAAAACTTCTTTCATTGCAATGCTGATCTTCCTATTGTTTCATTCGATTTTACACCAAAGTGAGGTTATCCTTTAAGAGTTGGAGATCTTTTTGTTGATGCTCAATGTGATTTTCAACTGCTTGAAACTTAGAATTTTCTCTTAAAGATGATGTGACGGATGTTGGATGATATCCATAAATGGGGTCATTTTTGTTGCAATGTGGAAGGAAGTGTTATACCACCATTCAACTAGAGGTGGCAACTTGACCCATTGTGTTTGTTTATCAGATACAAAGCAATGAATATATCCTTCCAAAAATTTGTTCAATATCTTAGTTTTCGCGTTAGATTGAGGTTGATAAGATGAGCCATGAGATAATTGAGTACCTAGGCAAGAAAATAATTCCATCCAAATTTTTTTGGTGAAAATGGGATCTTTGTCACTTACAATAATCTTTGGGTTTTGATGTAGCTTTTGAATTGTTTCCATAAATGTAGTAGCAACTATACTAGATTTAAAATGATGAGATAATGCACAAATGTGTGCATACTTGGTAAGTCTATCAACTACCACCATGATGACACTCTTTCCTTTAGAATTGGGTAAACCTATGATAAAATCCATTGATACCTCCTCCCAATGCTGACTTGGAATGGATAAAGGTTGTAACAGACCCAAGATCTTAATTGTATCAACTTTATTTTGTTGGCAAACTAAACATTCTGCCACAAACTTCTAAATATCAGATTTAAGACCATCCCAAAAAAATTCCTTCTTGACCCTATGGTAATTTTTTTTAAATACTGAGTGCCCTCCTAAGGGGGAGGTGTGCAATTCCAAAAGAATCTTTTGCTTGAGTTTGGAATTATTACAAATATATAAGCGATTTTTGTACCATAATGAATCATTTTTCTAGCTAAATGTATCAAATGTACTGGGTTCTCTTCATCATTCTTCCATTCATCCCTTGCTTCGGTTATCCAATCAGGTTGGATAATAGAAATGGCACAAAGAAATGCTTCCACATCCTCATCATTTCTTGAGAGTGCAATTGCAACAACATTTTGCTTCCATTTTTTGTAGATGATTTCACAATCATAACCCAACATCTTTGTGACCCATTTTAGTTTCTCTTCTGAAGATAATCTTTGTTCCAAAAAGTATTTAAGAGTATCATTATTTATTTTTACCTTGAAGTGTCTTCCTATTAGGTAAGGTTTCCATTGCTTAATTACATGTAGTATTTCCAACATTTCCTTATCATAGATAGGTTTGTGTAAATACTTTCCTTTGATTGGATGACTTTCAAAAGAAATGGGTCTTCTATCTTGCATTAAAACAACACCAATTCCATTTCTTGAGGCATCACATTCCACAATAACGGTTTTTGTGAAGTTTGACGTAGCTAAGGTTGGTGCTTGGCACATTGCCTCTTTAAGATGTTCAAATGCCTTAGTTGCTTCTAGAGTCCAAGAAAATGCATCTTTCTTCAATAATGTTGTTAGAGGTGCTCATATTCTCCCATATTTCTTTAAAAACTTGTGATAATACCTTGTCAACCCAAGAAATCCTTGAAGATGCTTTATGGTTGTGGGGATTTTCCCTTCCTTAATGACTTTAATTTTGTTAGGGTCTACCTTAACACCTTCATGAGATACAATATGACCCAAATATCCCACCTCTTATACTCCAAAGAAACATTTGGAGGTTTGTTCATATAATTGTTTCTCCTCCAATAGTTTGAGCACCTTGTCAACATGTTGAACATGATCCTTCCAAGACTTGTTGTGGACTAGTATATCATCAAAAAATACTAACACAAATTTTCTAAGGGTTTAAAAATGGCATTCATCAAACCTTGAAATGTGGAATGTGCATTAGTAAGGCCAAAAGGCATAACCAAAAATTCATAATGAACCTCATGAGTTATGAATTTTATTTTCAGAATGTCTTTAGTCTTCATTCTAATTTAATGATATCCTGAATGAAGATCCAACTTGGTGAAGTAAATTGCTCCATGTAATTCATCCAACAATTCATCAATGACAAGAATGGGAAATTTATCTTTAATAGTGAGATTTTTTAGCTCCCTATAATTCAGACACATATGCCATGATCCATCCTTCTTGTGCATCAATACTACTAGAGCAGAGAATGAACTTTGACTAGGTTGGATTATACCAACCTCTAGCATTTATGCAACCATATGTTCAATTTCACTCTTTTGGGCATAGCGATATCTGTGAGGTATGATGTTTGGAAGAGCACTTCCTAGAATCAAATGAATAGCATGATCATGATAATGAATAGGTGGGAGGCCTTTGGGAGTCTCAAATACCTTGGAATGATTTTCCAAGACTTTTGAGATCTGGAGAAAAAGTTGATTTCGATGTTTGAACCTCCAGTAAGCATAATTGTACAATTACGCCCCATTGTTCTTTCTTCAAAACATTTTTCATGCCATTAGATTTGATTATATTTCTTGGTTTCCTTGTGATACCCCTTAATTTAACTTCCATTCCTTCCAAAAAACAAAATCAAGAAAATTTCTTGAAAATTAAAATTTATTGTCCCCAAAGATTGTGACCATTAGACTTCTAGTACAACATCAACACCACCCATTGTAATGGAAAGAATTGGACTATTCAATACATATTCCCCCATGGTTAGCTTGATATTATGGCACTTTCTGAAGCAATTTATAGTTCCTCCATTTGCAACTATCTTTTGACACTCTGGTGTTGGATATATGAGGCAATTCAATTCCTTGGCTATCTTACAATGAATAAAATTATGGGTATTGCCTGAATCAATTAACACTATTACCTTTATCTTCTTGATATATCCTTCTATCTTGAGAGTTTGACGGGTGGTAATTCCTGTAAATTCATTACAATAGATGGTCGGATTCATTTCTTCTTTCTCTAGGGTTGGTTCTTGGTGTATCCTTGTCTTTTGATGTTTCTTATTCCTTTTCTTCCTCCTTTTCACAATCTACGCAGGATAATTTCTTCTTAGCACACTTATGACCTTTACTGCATTTTCTATCACAACTGTAACAAAACCCTTTTGCTCTTTTTTCCTCCAATTGTTGTGGCGTCAACCTTTTAGGTTGTGGAAGGCTAGGAGCAACAACACTTCCATCTTTATAGTTGTCAGTGGTAGACTTCCTCGTTGCCATAATTTTTCTTTCAACTTTTCTTTCCACCCTAAATGCCTTCTCCAATGAATCAAGTTCCCAAAGGTGAACCTCATGTTGGACGTTATCTTTCAAATTCCCTATGAAGACATCAATCCTATGCTCCTCTGGAATATCAGTTACCCTGATATTCCATTTTTGAAAGTCCTCAAGGTGCTCCACCATTGAACCCTTTTGTTTGATATTTATCAATTAGCTAAAGAAGATGTTTCTCGTTGTATCCTCATAATATGCTATCATTTCCTCTATAAACAATGACCAAAGTGACAAGTGTTTTATGAGAACAAAGCCCTCAATACCATACAAACTAATTGGGTTCTAAATATAAAGATGCAATGCGTACCTTTTGTGTGTGTTTCGCATCATGGAGATAAAAATATTGCTCCATATGTAGTATCCATGTTACCAGATCCTTGCCATTAAAATTCCTCATATCAATCTTTGGAATATGGTGGGTATTAAACCCAAACTTGGAGTCTCTAAAATCATAATTCATATTCCGTTTGTCCTCATCCTGATTTTCATGGATTACCTTGTCACCACTGGGAAGCCTTTCATGAAACAACTTTGTCAACCCTTCCATTTGACATTCATCATTGCTACCATGTATTTTAAACCATACTTCAAACCAACCATGTCCCTTTTTACTTTTACTTCTAAACCGTCCATCCTAACATTCATCATCGCTTCCAATTAATTTTGTGTTACTCTTTGCCAGAGAGAAATTTCTTGCACTTGGTCTTGTAATTTTGATATATCATGTTGCATTTCTTCCTCTTCTTCATGCGTCATAAAAGAGATTTTTGGTTGCTTACTAGGTGTCTCCATTTTTTTTTCTCGAGGCATTTTGGAATTAAAAAATGATGTCTATGCTTCACTATGCCCTTTGAATCACTTAAACTTCTTTTTCAAACAAAAGTTATGCAAAATTTTAAAAAATACACACCTTTTTCTTGCGTTTTAGGAGCTCAATATTAAAATTGTTTTATCTATGTAATTTTGGATCTCCAAGGTATGAATTTTATTCTTGTGGTAGCTCTTTGAGTCTTCTTTCCAACCCCACAACTTAGACAAATATTGGACTCTTCACAAAATATTTATGCCTAATCTCCCACGATGATCTGATTATAGACTTGTTCAGTAGAGCGAATTTGTACATAGTTCCACGTGTCACTGTTTCAACCTTCAACCTTGAAAATGATACACAAAAAACTATAGTTTGTGAAATTTCATCAACTTTCTATGAAATTGAAATCCGATGCTCAAAGAGAAAGTTATAATGATTTTTCCTAGGTCACTTGTTTGAGATGGAATTATGGATCCTACAAAAACACTAACTTCCTCATATCATATCTCCACAAATATAGTGAACCAATATTTGAATTTCGTACACAAAGTTCACTAATATCTCAACACCATGTGGTTTCAATTTTAGCTTTTGAATCCTCGTAGAAAAAAAATTATAGTGAAAATTCCAATATGAACTGTTTGAAGAAGCAAAACCCTAGAATCCAAAGCTTTGATACTTAATGTTATGCTGCCAACTCACTAAAGAGAAGAAAAGATAGATCAACGACTTAAAAATTATCCTCTTTGAGGGGGAAACCTCCTTTACATTACGTAAATGAACATTTCTTGGATGATACAAATGATAAGACCTCCTTGGTATAGATAGGAGTCTAGGGGGTCACAATATAATCAAAACATACATAAAAATAATAATGTAAGGGCATAAAAATAACAATGGTGGGCTTCTATGGGGTACAAAAATAACAAAATGGGGGATACATGGGCACATAAATTACAATATGGGGCTACACTAACAATAACAATAAGGGGAATACACTAGTATTATAGGGACCTAACAACCATGAACCATTCATGTAATCAATACAAGATTAACTTAACCTTCTAAATATAAATTTCATGGCACATGATACATATGGAGAAACTTATCTTGAATTGAAAATGAAGTTATGAAACAAATCCTGGGACAACAACTCTCCACCCAACTATAGACAAGCTACAACCAATTGTCACTTACAGTTATCATCCTCAAGGTAGATTCCAGAGACTGAGGGGACTTTTTATCAAGGGATTAAAATCCAACTACTAGTTGAAACATGGATTCGAAAGCTTCTTCCACCTCCACCCCCAACTATTTAAGCAATCAACAGTAGCAAAGGAAATCCAGAGGATTTTTTCCTCCACCATTTAATTGTTCAACATGAAACATAAACTAGGGAATCTATACATACAAATCTCCACCCTTAAAGCTACAACATAGTGGTTCCACCCATCTTGGGGACTCCAAAACCCACCGTAAAACAACCATATCAAGAAGGCCTTTAGAAATCCTCCTTTCAAGAATCTAAGGAACAATCCTCCACCCTAGCCATCAAGGGACTCCAACGAAAACCATCTCCACCCTATGGATAACATGGAATCGAGAGGCCATTGTTCCTCACCTGAGAGAAATTTCTTTGTGCCATCTTGCCAATCGAACATTGATTTCCATTCTAACTCTGCTTGTTTCTCCTTGACTTCAAGGTCCCCTCTCTTGATCTCTCATTCCCATGTTATCCTTCTTATTTTCCCAACTAACCCAGACTTCAAAACTACCTTTTCCTCTGTGTACCAGATTGCTCGATTGATTTTTTCCTCCTATACCTTGTGCAATCCTTTAGACAATAACCTTTGCATACCAAAATATTTCCAACCTATCAAATGGTACCACCTACCTGTATGTTCTCTATATTTTGTTGTTTGTTAGTTTGTTGCAGTGGGTGGCCAACAAGCCTTATGAGATAATAGTTTTCCAATTTTTCCTTTTTAAATTCCCATCCCTGATTCCTTGTATACAACTACAAAGAAGCACATTTTTTTGTCCTTTGCTTCCAGTTGATAAGATAATACAAATTGTCCCTTTTGCACAATTGCTAGCTTCCATGAACCAATTTAGATTTCTTAGTGTAAGGAAACCTTAAACTATCCTAATCAAGTAACCCCCTCATCTCTAGAATCTATATCTAAATATTTACATTGTATACATGGATGGAAAATAATCGGGTTTTCACAAACCCCTCCCCCTTGGGGGGACATTATCATCGGTGTTGTTTGTCTATATACAACAAAAAGGACATGCTTAAAAAAAACATATTGTTTATGGAGATTTATATACACAACGTTTTACAATATTTACAAATTTATATACACTTGCTTCAACCAACAAAGAAAAGGATTTGATAAACATTAATTTATAATTCAACCATATTCCAGTGGTCCTCTTTGCATTATTTTGATTCTTTATATGTGTTTAATCCAACTTGGATTTGTTCCCTTTCTATGGAGTGTTTCCTGCCTCCAATGGCCAAAGTTGTTATCTTGCGCTCCTTGTTCCTTCAGTGAACAAAACTGACTCATTGCTTTACGGGTACACCCCTAATGTGCTTTTGATTTCCAACCAACTATGCTATTAACCAAAAACAATTTATTTTCTGGCCTTCTCTTCTCTGCTTCCCAGTCCATTGGGAAATCTAGTCACCCCCTTCCGTGTAATCACTCACCTTCCAGCCTTAGCCATCCCCTTCTCTTCTTCCCAGTCCCTCAAGCGATCCATTCCTTGGCAAGGTCTCCTCGCATTGGAAGGGTCTCAAAACTAAGGCATATCCTTGCCTCACTGTAGTATCAAACCGATCATAGCAATGATATGGAAATCAGTTGACACCATTTGTTGTTAGTGTCCCACAATGGCCCTGTTCTTGAAATCTCTTACCAACATATTGTTGCATGCTCTAATTCATTTTGTTGTTATTTCCATTCATCTCGTAGTTAGCTCCAACCACCCAAACCGATAAAATCCATACTTTCCTACATCATTGCACATAAATTTACATTAGAATCATCACAACGAATTGTAATAGATTTAGATAATACGTCATTGGTATCTTAGCCATGAGGTGAACTTGGGATTTTACATACTTTCGACAACAAAATCAGGGTAGTCCATAACCAAACCATCAAAATATCACATCAGGTTCGTTAAAATTGAACTATCATAAATTAGAGTGTTGATTTAAAATTCAGAAATCAATAAGGTACTGGTACTTATCTTAAGTTTGATGGCTTTCTCTTTTCTCATAGACACACAGGGTCAATCGCCTATCTTGGAAAGCACCCAGTCGTAAACAATAGCGTGTCCTCCACTGCCAAGATTTCAACCCAAAGTGGCTGCTGAAAGGCTCTAGGTACCCTCCAGACTATTTGTCAAGGTACCAACTCAACATTCATGCTGCTCTAGGGATCCACGTACCCTCTAGGCTAACTACCAAGGTACCAACCCCACAATCATGTTGGATAGGATGGAAAAGTAACAAGGGAATCCAAAGGCTCACTTCCACCATGAATCATCAAGGGAATCCAGAGATTTATACCTCCACCTAACAATGATTATATATATGTAACACATATTTCAGTAAATTTGGAATTAAATAGTGGATATAGAATTTCAAAATAACCAAAATACTCAATTTTAATGATGTCCTTGTAATACAATTTTTCCAAATTTAATGAAATATGTGTTATGTGCCTATTTGTGATTATGGGCACTACCAACCTAGGTAGTATTATGTCGACAAGAATATTATCACTGAGAATCTAAAGACTATACCGCTTCCACCCAAACAAATTACACAACATATAGGCCTAGATAGTCCCATACATGTATGTCCCAACACATACACATATACATGTGGCACAATACAATGCATACACATATACAACACGACATGTACACATGGTACAATACAACATGTACACAACACTATAACTGACTACAAACTCATAGTCATATATCATTAGGAAACCAAAGACTAAACCGTTTCCACCCATATGAACTAGGAATCCAATGGCTACAATGCCTCCACCCAAACTTGGGAATCCAAAGGACCATTCTCCTTCACTGGGCATTGTCTTTCACATGCTTTTACCACGTGCACCCATAGCTCTAATTCCAAGTCTGTGGTACCTTCATTGTTAATGCTTGGCCTAGCCTGCTGCAAATAACATTGCTCTTTATCAACTGGTAAAACCTTTAACATTCCCTATTGATAATGTTAACATGGACACAATATAAGAGTCATGATATTAAGTTCATAATTCGGCCAGGGTTACCTCTTTCCCAAATTGATTCCTCACACAATCATGAATCTTTTATGCCATGTATATTTACATTAATTAATATAACCATCATTCTTCCATAAGCATGCCCTCTAATTAGAACATGTCAATCACAATGGAATTAAATACATTCTTTTAATTATTTGCCTATCTAAGAACACAACATCCATGAGATCAATCAACCAAGCTAGTATATGCATTTGCAATACAACTTACATTTTGTCAATTTTAACACTTAGGCATGTTTTTCATATAGCATAAATGAAATTCAGACTAAATACATATTTCAAAATGACTTATGTTGAACCATTCAAAAGAAAATAAAAATCATCTCTTACAAATTTTCTAATGAAACAATCTATGTATTCTTTCACGGATTTCATGCATGCGAAAAAAATGTGTTCCTTATTCTCCCCATGCATTTTCTTTGCACACGCTTTCTCATGCACAAGAGTGGCGAGACATGGATTTCTGCATCAATTAACAGAGTTTGGTGTCCCATCACGAAACTACATGTAAGCACTTCCGGCCTAACAACAAGTTAATGGATCACAATTAATGATAATACAGACATAAGAAACTCTTAAGATAGAAAAAAAATAAATTAATGTCATGTCGTGAGGCCTCTTATAGCATGCTCCTTGGGCTCACACCCTAAGTTCCTACTTCCAAATATCTTACCAAGTCCTAACTCAGTTACCTAAGAAGACAAATTTCTTAAAGGATTACACTCATCATTGTAGCTAAACTTTGTCTAAAGTTCAAGTATCTGTGGAATGAAAAATTGTGCAGAACAAAGACGTGTGGAAGTAAAATATGTGTCGAACTGTAGGCATAAAACCAAATACGAAAGCATACTTTTTGAGACAGAGTCTGTGGATACATGTGGATATAGAGTTAATAGTGCTTGAAGCATTTGACAAAGTTGAAAGTATTCAAAGAAACTTTACATCTTATGAAAAATCAATGATATTGCCACAAAAATACTAGTAAAAATAAATATGTTCATTGAATTATATGCTATAAAATACAATATCGAAGATGGCTTTGTTAACCATGTTGATGGAATATCGAAAGCTTATTCTTCAAATAGAGAAAATAGACGAGATGTGCTTTGGATAGAATTTTTTGATTCATATGTTGGAAAATCACAAAGAAAAATACTCCAAGGATTATATGCTACATATTTTGAAAAACAATCAATGGTTTTTGTTGCAAAGTTATTACCATCATTTGGAAGAGAAAGTCATTGCGGATTTCAACGACAATTTCCAGTAAAATTAGCTTGTGATAGGACACTACATATAGCACAAGGATTGAATTTAGAAAGACTTCTCTTTGAACCAAGTAACATTATACACATGGGTTAGTGTACACAACTCTTTCGCGAGTGAAAACCATGGATTCATTGTTCTTGCTAAAAAGTTTCACACATAAAAATTTCCATGTTAACAAAAAAATAGACACATAAATGAAGCGCTCGATTAAATATGCATCGTGGAAGACTTGTGACTATAGCTAAAGTCTATGTCGAACAAAAGCATGTGTAGAAGTACAATTTTAAGGGTAAGTTTCACTACTCCATACAGTGCATCCAAACATAAATATTTAGTTTATAGTCGTGTAGGGAAAGGAGCCCAAATATTTGCACTCAAGTATAATGATTTCTTTGATCATCGAATTCCTTGTTACATTACGTGGAGAGAAATCAAGCTACTTCGATACATGGAAGACATATACATGTCAAAATAGCTACACTTGGTTGTAAATTATAAATAATAAAGTTGTCATAAATAAATTAATAATAGCTCATAAACAATTTTTTTTAATTTTTTGCAGCTAATAAAATAATGCAATTATGCCAAAAAAATGTAATAGTTTTAGAATAGTTTCAAATTACTGCCATTATGGCCATATATATTTATGAACCACTAACATCAATGATCATAAAACTATCTGAAAGAAGTGAGCTACCAAGCTATCTGGCTGTAGCTAAAGTTTATGTGGAACAAAAACATGTGCGAGAGTACACATATATGACGATAAGTTTCACTTCTCTATATTAGGCCGAAAAGGAAATATTTAATTTATAATCATCTTGGGAGAGAAGCCCATCGAGTATATTGATTTCTCTAGTCGTGGAATTCATTATTGCATTACGTGGAGAGAAATGAAGCTAGTTCAATGCAAAGAAGACAAATATAGAGCTTGAAGTAGATACACTTGGTTATAAATTATAAATAATAAAGCCATCATAAATAAATTACCAACAGTTCATAAATAATTATATAATTTTTTTGCAACTGATAAAATAATGCAATTATGGAAAAAAAAGGTACTATAGTTTCAAACAATAGTTTCAAGTTACTGCCACTTTGGAATTGAATAATTTTTTCCAATGATCTAAGGAGCCAAAGTAAATTCCATGAAATATCTAATTCTTTTGTATCATGCATATATTCAAACAATCGTGGACAAACATTAGATGTTGTAGTATTATTGTTTTTTCCCTAGATAATGTAAGATTGTTTTCACAGAGCTTGGAGTAGCACAAGATTTCAGAGATTTCGTATTCACCATAAAAACATTTTCATGTAAGTAATTATGCATTTCAAATTTATTACTTGTCTTCACTTGTCTACATTGATTTGGATCTGAGACATAAGTCAATAAATTATTGTTTCATATTTCACTCAACTAAATTATTAAGTAAAAAACAAAACACAAAAAATATAAAATAGTTACCAGTTTGATGAATTTGTATTTGTCCGTGTTAATGCTGAATTCATAGACTTAAAACTTTGTATATATATATTTTTTCAGTCTCTACAACTTTACTTCAAAATAACAAGTTCCACAATTTTTTGTATAATGTTAAACAACAAAACTAAAATCTGTGTGAAAGAAAGTAGATAAAAATATAAGTTTGATTGCTCTGCACAAAGTGGCCCCC
The DNA here is from genome assembly GCA_000404065.3 of Pinus taeda. Taxonomy (NCBI): domain Eukaryota; kingdom Viridiplantae; phylum Streptophyta; class Pinopsida; order Pinales; family Pinaceae; genus Pinus; species Pinus taeda. Next base: position 13,290 of record APFE030691262.1, on the reverse strand, counting down.
CAAAAAATTATTTATGTTATAATCATCTTGCAAACCAACATAGATATTTACATTTGAATATCTGAACCATGCAAAAATATATACAAGGACTTAGATATTTTACACTGTGTTTGGACAACTTAAGCATCTGACTAGGCATGTTTTGAAAGGTATACATGAAGGGTAACCATTAGTGTAACAACCCTAGTAAAAAATCCATGTAATAAAGTTAATAAAGTAAAAATAAGACCAATATGATGGAACATGTATTCCAAGCTGAGTGTTGGGCAGAACATCCTAGTGTTGGTTCTCATTTGGTTTATTATGGCTAAGGAATTGGCAAAGGCAATGGAAAAGGCTTTGGAAAGGAAAAATAACATTAATTGAAATTTTATTTTTGAAGATAAATGAGAATAGGAGAAAAGGAAGGTGAAAGGTCACAAGTTGCATGTGAGGAGTAAAATGAAGGACAGTAATGGAAATTGATGAAAATAGAGGCCTCGTTGATAAAAAGACTTGTGAGGATTAGTTCACAAACATTTGTCAATTTTTATATGGAGCTATCTCTCTATTCTCACTCTCTCATACTCTTTCACACTTGGATCATTCTTGGAGCACTCTAGCATTGGAGGAAGGAAGGAAAAGGAAGGACAAGAAAACAAGCAGAAGCCAAGAGAAAGCAAGGAAGAGTTGGATCAAGAGGCTACATCAAAATTATTTACAGGTATCGAGTTTCATGTACGATTTCCTTGTGTGTTTTGGCATACATGGTATATGCATGTGTGTCTGTGGTTCTCTTGCTATCATTGGCATGGGTTTTTCCAGGGGTGACAGTGGATTTTTAGCCTTTTCCTTTCCATTTCTGGATAGTCATGGTGTGATGGGGTTTTTCTTACTTAGTTGAGCTGGATTGCCGGACGGTTTCGAAACTGAGTGGGGTGGTCTCAGGAAAATTCACAAGGCCTAGGAAACCCTTGACTAGTGGTGGGATACATGGTAAAGCCTAGTCTTGTATACCCTCATTGGTCCTAGGAATCCTCGACTTATAAATGGCGGGATACATGGTAAATCCTAGAGGGTAGAGAGAAAAATTCCTCACGGTTTAGGTGGAGAGATCCAGAGGAATCCATGCTTGTTTAGGGCCTAGTGATCCCTTGATCGGTATATGGCAGGATTGCGGTAAAGAATGTAGTGTATGTTTCTTTTTTGGGCATAGGAATCCCTTGGCAAGATACACAGTAAAGCCTGAATGTATAGGTGAGGGTTTCGGGCCTAGGAATACCGTGAACAATAATGGCAAGGTAAATGGTAAAGCCTGAGGAATCCTTGGTTGGTTTTTTTGTGAGTCCCACTATCATGCTTGGAATATGACACAAGGGTGATTGGTTAAAAAAACATTTGGTTCAACCCAATCTATGGTTGGGTGGTACGCGGAAGTCCTTGACTTGGTTTTCTTTTGCATATGTTAATAAGATTTATTTTCCTCTTGTGTATTATGTGTAAATTTATTTTTTATCATGTCGCTTTAATGGTTGTTCTATTACTGCTATTTTTTTGGTTATGTGTTGGTTATAAGAATGGTTTATGACAGATATTAGTCATGGATCTCATCATGTTTCTATTAGTAAATGAATGAATAATGAATATATGACCTAATATATGATAATGTGACTATTATGAGGGCATCAATCCTTCTTGACAATTCTCAGATAAGTATGACACCCCTATGTTCATATATGTTTTTATGACCTATAGATTACTTGTTCATGAAATGTTTCAAAAAAATCCTGTCATGGATGGTAGGGTTCAAGTTAAGTCCTTGTTCAATTTTTTGCATTAGTAGCCTTATTTCAATGTTATTTATCATTTCTGAAAGTTTCATGAAGTTTTGCGAAGAGGCCTAAATCCTAGCCCTGAAAAAGTGGCTCAGAATCCAGGGTCATTGGCACAAAACTACCTAAAAAAACTGCAGTCACATGAATGGCTTGTCATGGGAGTGGCTAGAGGGTTTCATTCACTTGGAGGGATTTTCACGGGAGCGACTGGGGGTCTAGTTTAGTGAAAATCAAAGTTAATTTAGGGGTTGGGCACTTGGAGTGGTTGGTTAGATCATGGAGGTCTTATAGCACCTCAGGGAGGTCTGTAAAGTGTTGGTTCATCAGTTCCACTTCCTTAAGGTGATCTAGGAGGTTGAATCATATCATAGTAACTCTTCGTCACATATTTACCCTAGTGGACCGGTAATCTTGGGTAAGTGTGGGAGGAGGGCGTTACAGAGTGGTATCAGAGTGGGTTACATTCTCTTTGGGTGATATCTAATACCACAGAGTGGTATCGGAGCATGGTTCAACACTTGGACTAGAACGACTGGAATATGTTTGTCATGCATGCATGAAGGTTGTATATGTTCTTGTTATGTATGCATGGTGATGGTCATTGTTACAGTTGTGTTGGTATGTGGAAGTTGATGATGTTGTTGTTGGGATGTGTTTGTCATAAATGCATGTCAGTTTTATATGCATTTGTTATGCATGTTAGTGTCTATATGTTGTTACGCATGCATTGTTATGGGCATGGTTGTCACACATGATGTCATTGTATTCATTTTATGTCATAATGATATTGTTGGTATGTTATGATGTTAATATGTTGGCTGAGATGAAGTAGGAGAAACATATTATCAAAGTGAGGTTGCAACACTGGACCTCGGGGTAAGAGCGGATCGTCATACATGTTTGTATGTTGGGCATGCAGATATGTAGGTTAATACTTGTTATATGAATTATTGTTATGTATATGGATTTCATTGTATTGATGTTAGGGTTGCATACATGATAGATGCTAGTTAATCAATGTGGTCATATGCATATGTGTCAAATAGTCATGAATGGTAGTAACTTGATGTTGTATGCATTGTGGTCATACACATGATGATTATGGTCATTGCACTTAGGATCTTGATGTTACGTGTTCCATGCTAACCTGGATTGGTCTATGCAGATGATTATGGTTATGGTATTCAGGTATGAGTCGATATATTTGTGATATTGTGTTATACTAATATGCATTGACTAATGCAGATGCGATAACCTCCCATGAGAGACATTGAGGTATGATTTTGACTTTGTTGTCTATTTGGTTTATCTAACATGGTATGTTTATAGGTTGTTTGAATGTTTTATTAATTGCATGATATGAGTATGTGTGTATGAGATTGCTTGAAGGAATGATCTTGTTTTAAGATGGTTGTACTAACACAATATGTGTTGAGACTGTTGATATGTACTTGAGTGTAAGTGGGTGCTAGTTGTAATATTGTGATTAATGACTGTGAGTTGATTGTTGATTAGGACATGGTTGTTAGTCTTGGTAAAGGTCGATTTGAAACTAACCAATATGATGTCTTGATCTTTGGAACATATGATTGGCATATGTGAACAGTTGCATGGCAACATGCTTGGTATTAGCATGACCAAGTAATAGTTAATTTGTTTATATAACTAGCAGTTAGGTTATATGATAGTGCATAGTAAGACTTGATTACAACAAAGTAAAAAGGTAAAAGAAAGTAATTGGATGAGGATTCCTTTGACTATGTTTGGAAATAACAATTCCAAATGAATGAGTTCTTTGTATGAATACAGGAAGTCTTCATAACCTGTCTGACATTATGCAGGTATCTGTTATAGTCATGAACATGTATTTGACATGTATATTAGCTAGTTTCTAGTTATAGCTGGATCTATCAAGGGAATTGGAGTCCCTTGAGAGATGGCATGAATGTGTTCAGTTACAAGGTTGCGTCCTTGACATAATAAGGAAAGGTAACTAGTATGTTGATTATGTTTATTTAGGCAGTAAGAGTTACGTGTTTATGGCAGTATGATGTAGGGGATTGCATGGAAAAGGAGATTTCCATGAAATCTTGAAGAAGGCTTGGGTTGAGATTTCCTTTAGAGGCTTTGGGAACCCATGGGGATTGAGTCATGGTGTTGTTTACTAGTTTTTTCCTTTGGTATTTTGTTATTTGTTTGAGCTTGATTATGGGTTTCGATTGCGTTTGGTGCAAGGCCTTTCCACTTTGTTTGTGGTGTCATATTACTATTGGTTTTCATGGTTTTCTTCTTGTTGGCTTTCCTGTTCTTTCCTTTTATGTTTTGAGGGTATTGAGAATTGGTTTGGGAAAGAGAAAGTTAATGGAGCCTAGGGAGAGCTATGTGAAACCTGACAGGTAATGTAAGACTTAGATGAAGCCTAGTGCATGTATAAGGGTGGCTGAAGGTAAGAATATGACATCCAGTTGGACTGGTTGGTCCATTGGGATAAATGGATGGTAGCAGTACAAATATGATAAAGGTAACAGGAAAGTTAAAGTGAATGGATATGAGGCATTAGATTCCTTGGCTATGTTGGGAACTGTTGTTCTCAATGTTGTGCATGTTGTGCATAGATAAAGGGAGTTCTCTTAACCTTGACCTTATGATATACATTAATTATGTTGTGATCATAATTATGTTGATGTCTATATATGTATGCTATTTCTGACATGGTCATTATGGATCATGATTGTTTTATGCTAATGATTATAAATGTGTGTGTGTGTGTGTCGTTTTTTAACAAGGTCGTCAAGGATCATGCTTGTGGAGGAATGATTGCTTATGCAGGTGAATGACATAAAGAGGTTTTTGGTATCAAGTGGGAAGAGTTGCCCTAACATATTTATGAGGTCAGTACCATGTGGATATGAATTGATATTATGTGATTATACTATGTCTATGTTTATGCTATGGAAGGTAATGCTGAGGGATGCATCAACAAAATGTAGGTAGTGTGATCTACAACATGTTGGGATAAGCATGGACAACAATGATCCAAGATACTTTCGCTTATAGATGTATGAAAAGAATCACATGTAAAAATTGCAGCTTAACATAGAAAACTTAATGTGTACACAAGAAAAGAAGCAGAAACACATAAAAGCATGAAGGAAGACACAAAGACTTGATAACAGAGTTCGTCCAACTCGGACTACGTCTCCGGGCCCTGCTCGATCAATGGGGAGGCCTTTATATATTAAATGGCATGAAAAGAGAGAATACAATCATATGCTACATAAAAAAAGGCTTATACCTCCATTTTGAAAGATGGCTGAGAAAAGAAGAACTCAGATGGAGAAATGAACAGCACCACTGCATCCGGGGCGTCGAGAGGGGCAGAAACCATATAAAATTTGCCCAATTCAGACAAAATGATCAATCAACCCTCCTACAAGCTGCTGCCTCGAACTGTGTGCCAGAAAATCCTCTCCCTCGTGCCTTTTCCAATCATCAGCTTTTATAATCTTCTTTAGGACAAAGGCCACTGAAATCGGGGGTCGTTTATTTCAGAATAGAAGTCGATGAAGTCAAGGATCGGCGGGCACAACTACCCTTTAAAAATAGCCTTTTTATCGTTTTAAATGATAATACATAAAATACCCGTAAAACACTAAAAAACCCAACCAGAACCTTAAGACCTGGACCTCAAATTTATCAAATTGGGCTGATATACCTGTTGGGTCTAGCCCCCATATCGCAATTGGCGCATTGCTGGAGCAAAGGTCCTGTCAGCAGGGATTGCCGATTGTCGATCGCAATATCGACGTTGGCCGATCGCAATCGCTGCAGCCCAGGCTCTTCACCGATTGTTGATGCCGATGCCAATTGCCAATCCGATCACTCCTCTGATCACCGATCGCAATCGCTAATCGCATTTGCCTAATTCCAATAATGCCCCGTGATTGCTTGCCTTCCTCTGACTAATAGATCGGCGATCGCTGATTGGAGGTTGTGGAATCCTTCCTCTACACATTTTTTGATGTGATTCCCCTTTAAAATGCTTAAACCCATGAAAATGCCTCCTTTTTCAAAGGGGTAAGAAAATCTTCTTTCTGCCATAACTTCCTCATCCAGACTCAAATTGGAGTGTCGTTCACACCGTTGGAATCAGGGTGACGAGCACTTCGATCTGATGTCAGGATATTTGCTTTTCTGCCACTTTGAATTTTGAGCTTTTCCATGCCATTGTATCTGAAGATCCACGTGGATCAATCCTCCCCATTGAGGAGCTTTTGGACTGCCAAAATCTTTCATCAGTTAATTGGTAAGTGAGGAAATTTTTCCCTCACCTTTTCCTTCTCCAACCATTTGGCCTTGCTGGGGTGCATTCCCTTAAAACCCACTCAAAGGTAGTCCACATCTCCTTGTTGTGAAGTCCTGGTCCTTCTATCAAGGATGATGTCTTCCGGTAACTCATCGAGATATTATGGAGAAAAATAATCAATTGTAGGAATTGTTCCCACCTCATCTGTGTCCATGATCAATGATGGCTCATACATCTTTAAGTTTTCTACATTCACTACTGAGTACATATGCATATAAATCGGAAAATCAAGACGAAAGGCATTGTTTCCAATCTTCTCCAATATGGTGAATGGACCATACCGGATTGGTCTCAACTTCTTCCCTTCTCCCTTCATCTTGTCCTTGCTGATGTGGAACCACACTTTGTCGCCCACTTGGAATTGGTGGTCGACTCAGTGTTTTTCATGTCGAGCCTTGTAACGAGCTTGACTTTTCTCCAACTGCTCGTGTACTACTTGGTGAATCTGCTGGATTCACTGAATGAACTGTTGAGCTTTGTCCCTATCATTACGTCCAATGGAGCCATCTTCCCTTCCAAAGACCACATCAAAAGGGTCCTTTGGCAGGTAGCCAAAACATGTCTCAAATGGTGAACGCTGCATAGATGAATGCACTGCTCGGTTGTAGGAATGTTGTACATATGGGAGATGTTCATCCCACAACTTGGGATGTTTCCCACAATAGCCTCATAGCAAGTGTACCACGGTACGGTTGACAACCTTTGTCTGTCCATCAGTCTATGGATGAAATTCCATGCTTCTTTTCAATTTGGTGTCCATCATCTTCCACAAGCTGGTCCAAAACTCTCCAAAAAAGCGAGAGTCCCGATCTGACACAATAGATGTGGGTAATCCAAAATGGACCCAAACATGCTAAAAGAAAAGAGAAACAGTCTGCTCTACAGTAATATCCTTTTTACAAGGAATAAGAATACACATCTTGCTAAAACGGTCAACGACAACATACAAATAGTTGTGATTCTTCCTAGACAAAGGCAAACCTCCTACAAATTCCATTGACACACTTTCCCATGGACGACTCGGAATATGGAGTAGTGTGTAGAGCCCAAGTTTTCTATTAGAGGGCTTTGAAACAGAACACATCACACAACCCTTTACATAGCGAGTCACAATGTTTTTCATATGAGGCCAAAAACAAAATCTTTGTACATGCCATAAAGTCTTTTCGACACCAAAGTGTCCAGACATAAGAGAGGTGTGGGCCTCTCGAATTACATGTACTCTTTCCCCTATGGGAATACACAATTTACCAAGGTGATACAACAATTTCCCCCGCAAGTGATAGTTGTCCACCTGTGAACCATGGGTTAGTTTTGCATAAATATCCTTAAAGTCATCATCGTTAGCATATTGTTCAGCATAACTCTCAAGAGACAACGAAGCATTATGAAAAATAACAGAGGTAGAAAAGGAGGGTGAGATAGCATATCAACCACCTTGTTGCTAGTGCCCTTCTTATAGTTTATTACCAGATGAAACTGTTGAAGAAAACCCATCCACCTGAAATGATGAGATCGCTGCAACTTGGTTTGTGACTGAAGGTACTGCAAGGGTTGATGATCCGTATGGATGATGGTCTCCTTACCGATTAGGTAGTGTTTCCACTTTTTCACACTCTGCACCAAGGCATAAAGCTCCTTGTCATACGTGGGGTAGTTTATCACAGCTTGAGAAAACTTCTCAGAATGGTAACAAATCAGCTTCTTATGTTGCATCAGTACAACTCCCATGGCATAACTGCTGGCATCGGTTTCGATCTCGAATGGCTGTTGGAGATCAGGTAAGGCTAAGACTGGCACGGTACTGATCTTTTCCTTTAATGTTTCGAAGGACTTATGTTGTCTTCCTCCCCATTGGAAGACTTATTTCGCACTTGTCAATGTGTGCAGAGGTGTTGCAATAACAAAGATATTAACAATAAATCTCCTCCAATACTGGACTGCACCTAAAAAGCTGCAAACCCTAGTTACACTAGTAGGCTTAGGCCAATTTACAATTGCTTCAAGTTTAGAAGGATCATTTTTTAACTGACCATGACCAATAATATGACCTAGGTAACCCAAAGAGGTTTTCCCGAACTCACACTTTGACAATTTTACAAAGAGTTTTTCTTTTTTCAGTACATCAAACACTTTCTTTACATGACACACGTGTTCAACCCAACTCTTACTAAAGACAAGTATATCATCTAAATATACAAGAACAAATTCATCAAGGAAAGGCTGAAAAAGATCATTCATGACTCTCATAAAAGTGGCTAGAGCATTGCAAAGCCCGAATGGCATCACCATCCATTTGAACAACCTCTGTTTGGTCTTGAAGCAGTTTTCCACATGTCTTGCTCTGCAATTCAGACCTGGAAATAACCACTGCGCAAATCCAATTTTGTGAAATAGACAACATTTTTTAACTGATCTAATAAGTCATCAATGCATGGAAGAGGGTAGCGATTTTTCACCGTAATTTTGTTTAGCGCACAGTAATCCACGCACATCCTCCATCTCACATCTTTCTTAGGGACTAAGACAATTGGTGATCCACACGGAGAAGTGCTCGGCCTGATGACCCCTTGGTCCAGCAATTCCTGCACCTGTTTCTTGATTTCCTCCATCTCAATAGTCGACATCCTGTACTTGCCAATATTTGGCAAAGGAGCATCATGCTACAAATGGATTTCATGTTGGATTCCCCTCTTCGGAGGTAATCCCTTCGATTCCTGAAACAACTCATCATAATTAGAAATTAATTCAAATAATTCATGTTTATGTTCCTGATCACAGCCCTGGAAAGCATAAGCTAATTCTTCCTCTTTTCCCCTTACAACCATAAGCATGCAACCCTTACTGGAATTCACCAATCTTTTCATTTGTCCAGCGCTTACAAAGCTGGCATTGATTTTATTTTGATGAGCCCTTACCATATATTCTACCCCATCTTTTGTGATTTGGTATTTGTTTTCATGACGGAAAAAGATTGCCTTTCTGTCATACAGATATGGACTCCCTAACACCATGCCACATATATCCAATGGTATTACATCAAGTTCTACTTCATCCACTAGCTTAGAAGCGATCACAAATTTGAATTTACATTGCTTGGTGACATTCAGAGTTCCTTTATCATGTATCCATCCAAGCGGGTAAGGTTTTGGATGTGGTTTTGTTTTTAAGCTGAATTTCTTTACCAAGGATTCTGCAATTAAGTTTGCTTGGGACCCAGTATCAAACATAGTTTCTACTTTAGTATGATTTACAACAACTATGATATGAAACAACTCAATTCTCTTTCGGTCATTAGGAAGGGACTCCTTTACAGAACTAGTGCCTTCATGCGATTCAAAATTAACATGAGGTGTAAGAGTACCTTTTGTTCCTGCTGTTGTGATCAACGCTTCATCTCCTGAATCCAATCCAAGGTCTTGCTACGCCATTGCCACTGTCTTCTGCTTCCATTTTTCTCCATACTTCTTTGGACGCTTTTCTGGGTGTTGTTTCCAATAGTGATCATCATCGTGGCCTTCCTTTTTGCAATGATTGCAATACAATTGTTTTCCCTCTTTGGCTGCTGCTATTTTCTTCTCCTTTCCTTTCCATTTCGCTTTTGATTTACCATTGGGAGGTTTGAATGGTGTCTTTCTAGACTGATCATCCTTTTCATTTTTTCCCTTATTCTCAATATGATTTGCCTTCACACTGGCTGAGTCAATAGTGTTTGGTTCAAATAACAACAATGAATGCCTAATATAGCTATGCAATGAGCCAATATACTTAGTTACAACTTCGGGTGTATCAAATGCAATACCCAGATTAAGTGCTTGCTTTCTAAACTCCTTTGTAAAACTCTGAACATCCTGAACTTTGCCTTGCTTTAAATACTGCCAATTCATCAAAGTTTTTTGCTTGTATCCTAAGGGATAAAACTGTTCCTTTAACGCAGAAATAAAATAAGGCCATGAGGAAAAGAGGTTACCCACATTCTTACTGTGTTACAATTTTCTCTCCCACCAAACGAGAGCGGTGTTGCTTAGTTGTAGAGAGGCCAGCTGAATCTTTGCCTCATCCTCCACGATCTGCTGAATCTTGCAGTAGACCTCAATCTTCCTAATCCAATTATTAAGCTTCTCTGCATTGCTTTCACCATTAAAAATGGAAATATCAAATTTAACATCTAATTTAAAGAAAGGCTTCTTAGATGCATCCTTTGAATTTCTACGATTATGGTGGTGATAGGAAGGAGAACCTTCACTCCTGGAAGAATAAGGAGGGGGTTCTTCTCCACCATTCCCATGTGTTCAACCTTGTCCTTCTGGGTTTCTCTCCTCTACTTTCTCCAGCCTTAAAACTAGTTGACTGATATTCTCTGCCATTGAATAGAAGATCTTGTGGAAAGTGCACTCCTCTTCAAGATGAGCATCATCTTTTGCCATGTTTCTCCTTCGATGTGCACACCTCACTTCAGGATCGAAAGGCTCTAATTCCCCTTCGCCTCTTCGGAGTCTGTCTCTTGTTAGCATACAAACATGCAATTCACATCTAAAAAGACCTGCTATGATACCACTTGATCCAGGATACTTTCGCTTATAGATGTATGAAAAGAATCACATGTAAAAATTACAACTTAACATAGAAAACTTAATGTGTACACAAGAAAATAAGCAGAAACACATAAAAGCATGAAGGAAGACACAAAGACTTGATAACGGAGTTTTTCCAACTCAGACTACGTCTCCGGGCTTTGCTCCATCAATGGGGAGGCCTTTATATATTACATGGCATGAAAAGAGAGAATACAATCATCTACTACATAAAAAGAGGCTTATACCTCCATTATGAAAGATGGTTGAAGAAATAAGAACTTAGATGGAGAAATGGATAGCACCACTACGTTCGAGGCATCGAGAGGGGTAGAAACCATATAAAATTTTCCCAATTCAGACAAAATGATCAATTGGCCCTCCTACAAGCTGCTGCCTCAAACTGTGTGCCACAAAATCCTCTCCCCCATGCCTTTTCCAATCATCGGCTTTTATAATCTTCTTTAGGACAAAGGCCGCTGAAATCGAGGGTTGTTTATTTCAAAATAGAATTCGGTGGAGTCAAGGATCGGCGGGCATAACTACCCTTTAAAAATAGCCTTTTTATCGTTTCAAACGATAATACATAAAATACCCGTAAAACACTAAAAAACCCGACCGAAACCTTATGACCCGGACCTCAAATTTATCAAATCAGGCCGATATACCCATCAGGTCTGGCCCTCATATCACAATCGGTGCATTGCTGGAGCAAAGGTCCTGTTAGCAGGGATTGTCGACCGTCGATCGCCGATATCAACGTCGGCTGATCGCAATCGCTGCGGCTCGGGTTCTTCACTAATCGTCGATGCCGATGTTGATCACCGATCGCAATCACTAATCACATCTGCCTGGTTCTGATAATGCGCCCCAATCGCTTACCTTCCTCTAACTCGATAGATCGCTGATCGTTGATCAGAGGTTGTGGAATCCGTCCTCTACACTTTTTTCGATGCGATTCCCCTTTAAAAGGCTTAAAACCATGAAAATGCCTCCTTTTTCAAAGGGGTAAGAAAATATTCTTTCTGCCATAACTTCCTCATCCAGACTCGGATTGGAGTGCCATTCACACCATTGGAATCAGGGTGACAATCACTTCAATCTGATGTCAGGATATTCACTTTTCTGCCACTTTCAATTTTGAGCTTTTCCATGCCATTGTATCTGAAGATCCACCTGGATCAAATAGAGAGACACTAGAAGCAAGGTTGTTTGGTAGAGATAGTATGGTTTTCGGATGTGTAGTACTAGTGTTGTGTATATGTTGTATATGTAGTGTCTTGTATATATGGTATTGTGTATGTGTTGTATATTCAATGTTGTGTACATATGGCATTGTGCACATGTTGGATATGTGATGTTGTGTACACATTATGCAGGTGGTGTTGTGTACATATGGTACTACTGTATATGTAGTATCATTGTACATGTGGCATTATGTGCATGTTGTACATGTTGTGTTGTGTACATGTGGTACTACGTATGTGCATTGTGTAATCGTGGTATCATTACATGTGTATTTGTTGTGTTGTACTCTGTGTACATATATGTATTGTGTTGTACATCGTATGTAGGCATATGTGTTGTGTTTTATGCCGGATGTAGGAATATGTGTTGTCTTGTATATCATATGTAAGTGTATGTGTTGTGTTGTAAACTGGGTGCAGGTGTATGTATTGTTTTGTACACTGGGTGTAGGTGTATGTGTTGCGTTGTATATCAGGTGTAGGTGCATGTATTGTGTGGTGTTGTATGCCATGTGTGGTTGTATGCATGTAGTGTACACTATGTGTATGTGTATGTGGTTGAAGAGAATAAAATGCATTAGATACTTGTCAGGTGTGGTCACTGATCCAGTGCGTGTATGGAAAGGAGAAAGGCAAAAGCAAAGAACCGATTGAAGGACAAGTATCAGTATTTTATTTTAGTTTTATTATGCATGTGATATATTATTTTGATATATGATGGTTGTGTTTTTAGCTAACCGGATGTGATATGTTTATACATGATGATTTGGTCAAAAACTATTTTGGCTTGTTGTGAGAGGAAGTGAACATAAGTGCAAGTGTACCTTATTGATAAGCCACCAATGAGGTATGATTTGAATCTATTTTAATTTATTTTGACCCTAATGGGAATTATGTGCTTGGTACAAGAAAGCATGGACATGCCCGATTTGGCGTGGTTGAAACTGACTACAATAATTAGCAACAACAAAAGGAATTGGAACAGGTAGCAGCATGCTGGTAAAGCATTCAAGAGCAGGGCCATTGTGGGACACTGGCACCCAATAGTGTGCATTGATTTCCATGAGCATGCTATGACTGTTATGATGGTTTTGAGGCAATTATATGCCTTGGTTGTTTGAACTCACTATGTGAGGAAGCCTTGCCAAGAGATGGATCGCCCAAGAAAGGGGATGTCGAGGAACTTGGAATGTGAGGGATTGCACAAAAGAGGTGACTAGATGGCTTGATGGACTATGTAGCAGAGAAGGGAAGGTCAGGGAATGAATTTTTTTTGGTCATAGCATTTC
>APFE030691250.1:68787-115319 GCA_000404065.3 Pinus taeda | reverse complement strand
ACCCTACTTAGTATATTTCTCCGACAACGTGATTTAACATAATCCTTTTCTCCCATCATGTTAAATCAATATGCTTTTTATTAATTTCATCTACGCATTTTTAGGAGGTTTTTTGGAAGGTCAAGCATGTGGTCTTAACCATAGATTTTCCAAAGCTGGAAAGAAATATTTCAACTTTAGTGTTCTTTTCATGTGATTTATTCTAACACTATGTTCATGCCTTGAACAGTCAACATTAAATGTACGAAATAGAGGGGTATTAGAGTTAGCATCGCTAATTTCTTTAACCAGCAAAATTCCATTTGATTGACTTCATTTTAGTAATTTTGCGTAATGAGTAGTAATTATATATATAGACATAAAATGAAATTCCATTTTACATAAATTATAACTATGGTGAATGTAAATGATGGGATTAGACTCGTTATATACTATAGAAGGTTCTTTTCCCTTATTGTTGCCTGGAAAACAACTTCATGGAAACTTTGTTTTAAAGTTCCTTATCTGTAGCAGCTAGAACACGTATCCTTATTTGTTATGTTTGCTTTTAATTCATGGAAATGGTTTATGGTTTAATAAGACCAATACCTTTATACATTTTTGAAATATTAAGAACATTCATGCATGTGAAAAGAAGAATTGATAATATATTTTGTAAAAGGTTTGGTTTTATTAAAAGTAGTTGTAACTAATGTTGCTAGTGAGATTAAGGAAGGGATGCTTAATGAAGAAAAGTGAAAGGTAACATGTTGCAATGTGATTTAGAGCCATAAATGTGAAGACTAATGTCTAAAATAATGAAATGAAAGATTATACATAGAGAAATATAGTAATTTTGAAATGAATACCACCTATATGACATGGGATTTTGGCTATGATTTCTTGTCAAATTTAATTTTATAGACTATGGGGCCCATGCTAAGGGTCAAATATGAATACATAATGTACGTAAATGTTCCTTATACCTTAATGTTAATGTGCATATGGTCAGTTATGTAAATTACAGTGGGAAAATGTGCTAAAATAGAGTTTCGCATCCTAGACATTTATAGGATAGTAGGGAAAGGCCCAAGCAGGGCCATCAATAGAGGTAATTTCCTGCCCACATTTCCTCTCCTTAGAGATAGATGATCTTAATAAGGGAAAAAGTTTGTCCAAGATGGGGAGAGGGCAAAAGCTTCAGGTGACCTTGCTAGTTTTGGAGCCTATTGGAGAAGGCCCAAAAGAGTGAGTATTTGAGCTCTAAATTCTTCAGGACAGGAAACTTATAGAGGCATATGATAGATGCGACAAAGTGTAATTTTGTGTTAGACCAAGTTCGATCACTATTGGGGAATCATATTGGATGTGAAATTGGCTCATTCTAGTTGTGGAAACAAGTTCCCAATTATTGGGAGGAGAATTATTTTCCCCAGTATGGTTTTCATGGCAAACCAGGCAAGTGATGATTAAACATTTTGTATGATTGTATAAGAATTTCCTGTACATCCATAGAGGAAAGGATCCCAGAGCTCTGGGAGGAATTATTGGATGTGTAGCCCCTCTATTGTATTACTAGTATTGTGGATGTCTTTAGGAGGGGCTAAGACCATATGCACTTGGTGCAACTTTGACTACTTTGATCATTTCGATGATTGGAGAGGTAGGTGCTCTCTAAGTACTTATAGAAGTATTGTGATTAAAATATCACTTGACATTGCATAAATTATTAATAGCTAAAGCACTTCATTTGATTGAAAAAACTATGATTAGAAGTAATGTGATTATGATTAAGAGATACTAATTGATATGGGGCTACCCATGTTTGGACTTTCAATGTGATTATAGAAGGTCAAAATCATAACTCTAATTGATGTTTGAGGAATTCAAAACCTTTTTATAGATGGATTTTAGGCTATCTTAATATTGGGCCATTAGGAGGAATGGGCGATCCATTCTACGTCATTGTATTTATTCAATAATTCAGTAGAGAAACTGGGACTGGGAAAGTAGAGAGAAAAAAAAAAAGGGGATAATATTCATCATAAACCTTATAAGCCATAGGTTTCAAGTAATTCCAGATAGAGTATCAATTTCTTTTTATTTTTTATTTCCACCTTAGAGAAAAGAGAGTAGAGTGACCTCACCCTCTAGCTAGGTTTTCCCCCATATATATCTTCCATGATAAATATTTTGTTTATTTGTAGATGGTATGTGAGTATTTTTATGGTTAATATTTTTCACATTTTAGTTATTTCATACATGTAATCATAAAACAAGTTGAGATCTAAATAAAAATAACCTTCAATGTAAATATTTCAGTATTTTATCATTTTTTTTTTGGAAAAACAATTCTAGTGAAAAAGTCATGATAGTTTGCAAATCACCAAAATGCACCAATATTTATTCAATCTATGATTAACACCATTTTAGGTGCAACTAGATACCAAAACGTAGTGTATTCACTCAAAATACCTTAACAATATTTGTAGTCATCAATATAATCATACTCATGAATTTGTTGATATATGTGATCATCCACCTATGGTCTTCTTGTGTATGGCTCACTTCTCCCTATGGATGTCTACTCCAAAAGATTTTATCATATTTTATTGGACCATTTTCAGGTCAAATCTTGAATTTTGAGATGGTTACTTTCCCATGTTGGCCTTGAAGTCTTACAAAACTACATAACCATAAATTATACCCAATAAATGTGGAAATTGGTTTCTTCAACTAATCGATCCTTCATTAAATGAGATATGGGTTGGTTGGAAAATAAGGTAGTAAAATTTTGAATAAAAAATTTGGCATAAAATGTTCGTTGAGGTTTTTCTAGAAATAGAAAACATATCTAAATTCCTTTAACCCCATCACTAATTCCAACTTGTAGTATCACATTTTTTTACTGATTCTCACATTCCTAGATAAATTGTCCAACTTTTTTAATTATATGATAATAATATTTACATACATTATTTTTAAATCATCAAGTTTTCTTATCCTAATGTTGACATTCAAGTGTTGATACAAGTGATAACTAAATAATTATTTATGGAAAACCCATTGTCAAAATGGGATTGTTACAATCCTAACCCCCTTAAGGGAGCATTATTCTCATTTTTCTGTTATTGACATTGTATTACTATCTTGTTAGTCATCCATAATGATGCTTTCAATGTGGGAATGTTGGAGGAACAAACTTGTAGGTTCCTTCACATAAGTTGTGCTCAAAATTTTCAAGGATTTAACTATCCTAGGTACGTACCTTAGTGACCCCCATTCCATCTCCATGTATAAATTGGTGCATCTATGCATTGTCACAATTTATTTTGGAGAATCATCTCCATCTATTAATCTAAACAACAGTAATTTAGAAATGGATCTAATAAGTGTTAAAAATTTCTACCATACATAATCACTAAAACTCCATGCCTATATTGTCCACCTAGTTTCATCTCACATGAAGGGATGGTGACACTTACCTTGCAAAACATGGCTTTGGAACATCCCATTTGGTATTTGGAATCACCTGCCATGTCAAATTGTTAGTTTTCATTCAAACTAGATAAGTTGCCTCCATATCATATTTAGAGGAACCTACTCCTTAGGAAAAACCACCTATAAAAATGACATCTTAGGGAGCCAAAAAGTAGGTAGGTGGAAATGAAAAACCAAGGAAGATACTTCAAGATGACCTACTTTGAGGGTGATTCGCCCATGTAGAAATTATGATATACATGGAAATTTTACTAATTTTTTCCCTTCTCTTCAAGAGATGAAGGATCTCCTTCATGCCCCTTATTCACCACCTTTAATCCCCAACCCCATAACTGATTGAAGTACTCCTTCATGTAAAAAACGTATTTGTGCTAATAACCACTTTCTATTTTTACAAACTTGAGCATTATACCCATCATTATCCTAGTATCCCATAATATTGAGATGCGTTAGTTG
Organism: Pinus taeda; assembly: GCA_000404065.3. Lineage (NCBI taxonomy): Eukaryota > Viridiplantae > Streptophyta > Pinopsida > Pinales > Pinaceae > Pinus > Pinus taeda. Next base: position 111,383 of record APFE030691250.1, on the reverse strand, counting down.
CTATTTGTCATTTCACCATTATTGCACCATCATTCTACCAATTGTAGATGTTGTCGATACACCTTCAACCATCTATATGTCACTTCCTCATTTAATCAATAGATGGCACGTCCTTATGATTTTTGTGTTGAATAAATTCATCTCCCCTTATATTTCTCCTTTATTCATCACATACCACTAATACCACATGGATTATGTGACGTCTCCCCTTCCTCAAGAGCCCAATCTACCTCAGAATGAGGTCGCTCCTCACACACAAAGTACATTTACCATCACAAGGGAATAACCCACTCTTAGTGTTGTTACCACCACATTGGTACGAACATAAGAGGTTCAAAATGCCCCATGACAATAGTAAGAGATTATCTACCACATAGTTCTAATGACATGAAGAATGTAGATCATATTATAGGAATTATGGTTATACTTATGGGAAGGGGAGCGAACTAGTATATTTGTAAATATTAGCCAACAAAAAGACTTCAATCCATATATGAGGTCAATAAGATCATCAAGATAAGAATACATCACACACACACACACATAAATGGAACTTCTTTAATTGTTGAATGATTTGGTAGGAACCAAGCTATTATTACATTGATTTACTAGCACCAACCAAATAGAGGCTCTAACCCCATGAATTTTTTTACTAATACCAACCAAAAGGAAGCGCCAACCCCTTGAAATGTTTTACTGGCACCAACCAGAAGGAGACACCATCCCCTTAAGAAATGCAAGGATCCACCTAAGCTACATGTTAGATCCCTTTTTCATAGCATTTTGAAACTCATATCCATAGATGTTCTTGTTATAAAACTTTCTTCATTTTTGATCGAATATGTCTCTCCTCAAGCTTTCTTCTATTTCTGCATGTCAATCCCTATTATGTATCTTCAACTTTGTTGTATCTATAGTCCTTTCATGATGCTTCTATATTATGTACTTACAAATTAGATTTCATAGTATTCAAAAGATCTTGGGTTGAATATATTTGCATGCCATCCTTGACTTTATCCTCTAATTGTTTCCTCAATAACACATCTTCCATGCATTTCATTTCTTGTTCCCCTTCTCCTTTATTTTACTCATTCCTTCTTTTTTTTTCTCTATCTTTCACACTCTTCACATAACCAAACTCAAAAAATTATAGTTCACTATATTACCAAGGAATTTCTTATATAAAAAACTCACACACTCTCCACCAACCTTCTCTAGGTTATCTATACTTTACTAAATCATCAAAGCCTAGTAAGGCCAACATTCCATGGAGAACCATCCATAAAAGTTGTAGGATTACTTTAATGTTTTCTACTCAAAATCCAATATATATGACCATGATAAGACTGATATCAACAACTCTTTGGCCCCTTGGGGGATTAGAGCTATTTAAATGAAACCACATGATGTGATCGCTATTAACAATATGTTCCACTAAATATGAATTGATTCTACTTGCTTGCAAGATGTTATTAGACACTTGGATCATCTGCCTTCCCAGATTACTTTTAGCTCTGGCTCCAACTTCTTTAACATTATCCCATTCGAATGAGTGTAAGGAGCACTTGAGGACTACAATGTTAATGTATGAGTTCCTGATATCTAGAAATTTAGGTCTTCCTTAAGTCACACACCTACATGAGGTCTAAATGAACCAAAGGCTAGATACATTTCGATGAATTCTAAATGAAAGCATGACCATGGAATGTTGACCAGTATGCCTTCACAATTGAATTTGGATATAGCATTATCGTTAGTAGAAACAATTTCCTACCCCTAGATACCCATTTGGCTAGTTGTCTATTCTTGACGTGAAACCTTGACTCATTAGAATTATGACCTTGCATTTTGCTTCACTTAAATTTTACCTCAATTTTATTTTAATTGTTAATTTAATTTTGTTATTTTTATTTTTAATTTTAATTTTTAAGTCATTTTCAAAATATTTACAGGATAGACATTCCAGCATCTCTTCCATGTCAAGTTGGAAAGCGCCTCTGGATGCATTTAAAATAATTATTTATGTTGTATTCATTAATATTTTAAAATTTCATATTTAAACTTAATTATTAAGAAATAATATTTTTTTTTCAAGTTATATATTTATCTGTATATCTATCTATATCATTAATATGATGTAAACAAAACTAAAAACTAAATTAAAAATATTATAAAACATATTAAAGATGTTTGGTGTGGAGCCTCATTATCTTCTTGATTGTTCAAAGGTATTTTTGTTTCAACCTTGGTTGGATCCTAGTCCTTGATGGGGTGGTATGCTATTTCCACCTAGGGGGTTCTAGGGGAGTGTCGACAACCGCCTAGCCCCCCCTTTCCCCTAGCAGGGTTTGGGGGAAACACCTCTAAGGCAAAAAATTACCTTGTAAAATATTATAATTTCGTAGTCAATATATGTTGTTCATTAGGTGGAAGATCTAATTTTAGAAGTTATGTTAATTTAGGAATTTTTTTCTCTATAAGGAAACCCTCTGTTTGTATCATGCAATTGTATTGTGGTTGTGCATTATTATGTTTGAGAAAAAAATGAGAACAGTGTGTGAGAGAGAAGATAAAGTCACAACAAATTTTTTGTAGGTTGTATCCCTTTAGTTTGTTGGGTAATATTAAAAGAAGGATTGGTTGTTTCTCTATAGTGAACCTAGTCCAAATTGGGTGAATCAAGTATATATGTGTCTCTCTTGTTTTATGCATTTTTGTATCTCTCTTTCTGCAATATTTTATACATTCCATTGCTCTATTGTTTAATTTCTAACAAATCAAGAACATATATTATAAGGATTTTAATAAAATTAAAAAAAAAATTATATACAAGCCCTGAAATTTATATAAACATAAATAATTTATAATATTATTAAAAATAAGTATAGATTCATTAATAGCTTAGATGTTATCAAAGCATTATAAAAAATCAAGTCTCTTGAAGTGCAATATTTCCTCAAGTTTTACGTTTAACAAAAAGCTTGTATCTTTAAATTTTATCCCTCTCCATGATTAGTTAAATCCCAAGTTAAAATGGATCTATCTTAACATAATCATCTATATATATAACTAACTAAAACTATTGTAAGCATGTATTATAAAATCTTAAATCATAATTAATTTTATAAAAATAGAAAAATATATTAATTAATTTTTTGAATTTTTAATTAATTTTCTATCTAAATTTATCAAATTTATATATTTTAATGTAATAGAAACCTTTATGTCTGTATATATTGTTGGTGGAGGGAGGAAGGCATTTATTAGGATGAACCAAGTCAAATACCATATAATTAACAAGGTATTCACGAGCCTTGGGATAGGTGAGTGTTATAAATTTTTTTCCTTTCCCTTATTATCCCTGCCCCTGCCGCGAATTCGATTTTCTGTTGACCTGCTATTAATCAACCGTTTGACCAAAAATTATACACGAAAATACAAGTCTTTCTAATATTTATTTTTTCTCATATTTTAATTTGATTTTTTTTAAATTTGATTGGTTAATTTAGGTTGGCTCTTATTCAGTAATGATGGTTATGTACTATAAAAAGTTATAAAACTCTCAATTTAATATACTACGGGATGAGTATTTCGACGGCTTTGCGTGTCGTTGATCCTGCAACAAGGACGATTTCATTGCGTGACTGGAAAAAATTTAGCCTCCTCGATTAGGGATATCTGTCGAGTATTTTGGGCAGCGCCCTCCGATCAAAGCACCATCGAGTGCAATGAAGGTTTTCAGCTCAGAGCATTCTGGCCTGTGCGTGGCGAAGCCGTATGTCGATGGCGCAGTGTTTGGATCTCGTTATTGCTGAAGCCCAGGTTACAATTCGGGACAAAATTCGATAGGCAAAGATATAGCGGAAGGTTTTCAGCTCGGAGCATTCTGGCTTGTGCGTGGCAAAGCCATATGTGGATGGCGCAGTGTTTGGATCCGGTAATTGTTGGAGCCCAGGTTACAATTCGGGACAAAATTCCATAGGAGATATGGTGGGACAACCCTTTTAGCAGTAGAACAGGTGTGGTTCTCCCATGCCAAGTCTAAAAATGAGGAGTCAAGGTCCAAGTTCACGAGCTCAAAGTGCTTCTGTCTCTCCTCTTCATCCTCGAGCGGCTGGATTAGGGAGCGGCTGGATTAGGGACCGTGTCTCCAACAAGAAGACAAGAATTTGTCTCTCCTCTTCATCCTCGACCGGCTGGATTAGGGACTGAGTCTGCAACAAAATGACATGAAGAGGTAAGACATCAATGTCATTCATTTCCACTGCCGCCACAGTCCTCTTCTACCGCGTCACCCTTCACTAACTTTGCCACATCTTCAGGAGGTCCACGAAGTCCTGGGGCTAAAGATAACCCCTCAAGCCCTGGGAAGCGATGGACAAAAGGGAAACTGTTGGGAAGAGGGACCTTCCGCCATGTGTATGTTGGTTTCAACAAGTAAGTATCCAAGTCTATGCGGCCTTTTTCAGAAAATAAAGAAAAAGCATATAAAGTGATTGATTTATTTTATTAGTAAATTTTTCAGCAATTTTAAAAATCCAATACAAGAGAAAATATTCTGTTCGTGTCACTGGAAGGATTCAAACCTGCAAGAGGAAATACTTTATGCATTTCTCAATGGAAAATAACGTGGACGACAGGATTCGAACCTGAAAGAAGAAATACTCTGTGCATGTCACTGGCAAGATTCGAACCTGCAAGAGGAAATACTCTATGCATTTCTCAAGTTTAAAAATCCAATACCAGAGAAAATGCTCTGTGCATATTACTGGCAGGATCAATACCAGAGAAAATGCTCTGTGCATATCACTGGCAGGATTCGAACGTGCAAGAGTAAATACTTTGTGCGTTTGTCAGTGGAAAATAATGTGGACGACAGGATTCGAACCTGCTAGAGGAAATAATCTGTCTCTGCATGTCACGGGCAGGATCCAGACCTGCAAGAGGAAATACTCTGTGCATTTCTCAGTGGAAAATAACATGGACGGCAGGATTCGAACCTGCATGGGAAGAGCCCACATGATTTCTAGTCATGCCAGATAACCAATCTGGCACGTCCACATCTGTATCAACATATACAAATCATAAGAAGTGTATCAACATACACAAATCATAAGAAGTGCATGTAGCTCACTGAATAAGGCTCCTGTTTCTTAACTACAAAGTTGCTAGGTTCGACCCCTAGCGTGCGCCTAACTCTGGAGGAATTTGTTGTTTCCTGGCATGAATAAGATTCTCTGCTTATTGATTCCAGAAGTGTGACGAAGATTTCTTTTCGGTTTCCAATTCGCTCCCTATTGATTCCCAAAAGTATGATGCTTTGTAGCCATGATTTGCAGAAGAATATTTCAAACATTTTGAAAAGTATGAATATAAGCTGACTGTTCAATTATTCATGCCAACAGTAATTAAGCGGAAGTTGGTGTTTTTTAATTTTTCTGTTAAAGATAAATTCTCCCTTTTTTATATTCAAAATGTATTAAATTATGAGCTAATGATGGATGTGGATTATTTCTCCAATTTGGAAGATGTGTTTTCACTTTCATAATTATTTCAAATATAGAAATATTTGAGTATACATTTTGCATTTCTTTTTTATATGTAAGTTATTAAATAGAATGCATTTAAAATTTGGGATAAGGATTTTTTAATATATAGAATACAATATAATAGTAAACATGCATGCTCTCTGGCTTTTATGGCACTTTTCTTGATGTTTCAATTTTACTATCTAGGTTTTTGTTGCTTGCTTTTCATAAAATGATATGCAAGGCAGATTGCTTTAGCTATTTGCTTAAATATTTCTTTGTACCTAGGCAAGGCTATTGTGGCATCATCTGTTATGCTCTACTTTATGCATACAATTATAGTTTCCCTCTCTTTGCTATTTATTTGGTAAATAAACTATTGGTTGGACATGGCTACAAAGTTTGTAGTTTATATAGATATATATATGTGTGTGTGGTGGTGGTTGTGCAATTTTTCTTGATGAGAGTGACTTGGTCATGTGTATTGGAATCATAAGCTTTTGTTTAATTTGTAGATTTCTGATATTATTCTTCCATTACATTCATACTCTATCTTTAGTGAGAGTGGAGAAATGTGTGCAATGAAAGAAGTTATGCTTTTCTCTTGACCGGAAATCCAAGGAAAGTGTAAAGCAGCTAGCACAACTTAGTTAATCAAATGTCTTACATTCTTGTAGTTGATTGTATGGTTATAGAAACGCCCCTTGTTGTCTTCTTTTGCATATTCAAGGTTTTGTTTGTTGGTTCATACAAACTTTATCCCTCTAATGAACAATATCTGAAGTATGTTAGTCTTGATATCGACTTTTTCCTACATTCTATTGAATTTTGTTTCTTCACGCATATTCAATAGGAGATAAATATTCTTAGTCACTTAAGGCATCCAACCATAGCGTAATATTATGGAAGTGAAACCGTATGTGGACATCTTGGCTATTTTTTGTCAACAGCTTATTTTATAATTTGTGGGCATATTTTTCTTGTGTACATATGCATTAAACTTGCAGGGTTAATGTAATTTGATATTTCCCTGATCAACTTGATTTTTGCTAGTTTTTTGGTGAATAAACTATATAATTTCTTTCATTTGTGGCTAACATTTGGACTACAGATCAAATCCCACAAAAGTGTTACTGGCGTAAAATGTTATATTAGAACAAATACTTGTTTGAATAAAGAAAAGAACGAATTGGGCTACAGATCAAATCCCACAAAAGTGTTATTGGCGTAAAATCTTATATTAGACCAAATACTTATTTGAATACAGAAAAGAACGAACCATGCAATTATCATGAACTTTTGCAATACAAAAATTTATGGTTCCAAGATGTTGTCACGAAAATTACAGTTTCTTATTTTTCTTCACAATGCTATTGAATAATGACATAGACATTTTTGCTAGCAGTTGTTTGTTTGCAAAAAAACCAAAAATAATCGAATAGGAGACAATAATAAAAAATAAAATAATCAGATAGGACAGAACAATAATAAAAGGAAGCAACTAAAGTAGTGAGGAGTTGCATCAGAAAAAGGTAACATGTTTATTTTTAGGTTAGTCAACAATAAATTTTGATAAAAGATAACATCAGTGAGTCATTACATGAGTACAAGTAATTTTATGGATATACATGAAGAAACCAACATGCTAGAGTTCATGCAAAAACATATTCATAGATGTGGAGTATAAACACATAAATTCCTTAGAATCTGAATTTAATCATTCTCTTATTCTTTAAAACTTCTCGAACGTTGAATTAGCGCCATTTTACAGTATGTTACAAAGTGAAAAGAAATTTGGATGCTTTTCAAGAAGCTTGCTTGTGTATGATACTCATTATTATCTTTTTTTTTTTTTTTTATCTCGAGCTAACTTTTAATTCTTATTTTATCTTGAAATAAAACTCTGCCTTAAGAGCTTAATGGGGATTGCATATGCACATTTTGTTATTCAAAAGAATAATTGTTATGGAATTTTGGTAATTACCATTGTTTGGGATTTTCTTCATGGCTTTAAAAAGAAACAAGGATAACTATCTAACAACTCATTTTTTGTTCCTTATCTCACTTTCCTAAAATAGAATTCATCTAAGATTTCAATTATGTCATATTTGTAATCATTTTAGAGATTAGTTTGTAATTTAGCTTTTGCATCGCCAAAGGTTGGTCCTCTAGATTCATATTTCTTAACTGCCCTTTTATAAGTAAACTAGTAGAGCAATCTTTATCTCATTATGAATTTGACTGAAAAATTATGTGTAGGACATATTTTACTACTGAAAATATGGTTGATATTCTGGTAAATAAACTTTGTTTGAAAATTAAATCCAGTTCGTTGGCTTTTATTTCATTATTTTTTAATATAATTTATAAGAGGAAAATGGTTTTTATAGTTTTTATAAATTGATATTGCATATTTACATTGGAAGATCAATGAGGTTTTATTAAGTTGGTCAATAATTAACTCCCCCTAACACCATAAAAATATGCTTGATTGTGCCAAAGATTTAATCGACCCTAGAGTAGGTTGGAAAAATCAACCCTAGCAGAACATGCATATTCCTCCTCACACTACATTTGCATGGAAAATGCCAAATTAGTTTATTTAAAAAGAAGGGTAAAAGAAGCCATTGAAATAGAGAAATCATCAAATAACATGAACAAGGATGATGGTTAAAACTAAGTAGTTCTTGGAAACCATTACTACGAATAAAATAAAACATAATTTATCTATTAATAGACATTCCTATACATATATGATCCTATTTATAATTAATAACCCTCTTTTTAATTTACTCAAATAATTTTAAAATAATAATGACCACCAAACTTTTGGGAACTATTATAAAAAATTGTGATATATGATTTTAAATTAATCATTAAACAACAAAATGCTTTTATATAGAATATTAATAATAAACACTCACATATGAATATTAATATCAATCCTAATGCATAATTAAATACTACATTAATAAACCTTCATTGATAACATTAAATATTAATAAGTTATTAATCTTTTTAAAAATATTAAGAATTAATCATTATAAAAGACATTTATATATAATTTTACAATAAACATTCACATATAAACATTAATATTAGTCCTAAGCATAATTTAATAGTTCTCTCATATAAAAAAATAAAATTAGTTTTAGATAATAACAAGTTATTGATATTTGATATTCTTTTTATTTTGATATATGTTTTAAGTTAGTCATTAGACAACAACCAAACATTTATATATAACATCAATAATAAACTAGACATTTATATATAACAATTTAATAAACCAGAAATCAAAATCAAGTATACTTAAATTAACCAAAAAGAAAAGAAACCCGACAAAAAAAAATCATTAAACTATTAGATATTAATTGCTCCAAGCATTCATGCTCTCTCTTCTCAAAAGGTAGATTCATCCCTGATGATGGACTCACTTAGTTAGTCAGAAACGTTGGTTATTAAATGATAACAGGTTTTTTCCCACAAATATTTGAAATAATTAACTAGTTAAAGGAAGAAGTCATTACAAAATTGACTTCAGCTTGAGGCCCTGTAATGGGTGGCAGTCAAATTATTAGTGGGATCTAGATTTTGACTACTATTTGAAGGAAATTTAAGATTTGAAGCTAACTGAAAAATCAAAGGGTCAAGAAGTTGCTTTGAAGACTTTAATTTGAACAGAGTTGATATTCTTGGTGAAGTGGTTGAGAAGGGAGCATGAAAACCAAAAGGTTCTCTCGACAGACAACCTGATAACAAGTCTAGCCATGAGGAATCAAATGTAAATAGTTAGTACATGCAATTTTGAGAAAATCTTGAAGTTGGATAACTAACCCCTTGTCACTGTTGGATATCTCTGTGGTTGGACTTGTGATGTTCTAATCTTAGGGGATTGTCCCTAGGGGTTGTATGTTGTTATCAATCAAAACAAATTTTGTATATAATCAATAACACACAACATACCCTTGAGATGCCTGTATGGACTTAAAAGCAAGGATAGATTCTTAATGAAATTTAAAGTGGTTGACATCAAATTCATGAGACAATGAAAACAATCAATTAAATCAAAATAAATAAGGTCGATGTGTGCCTTAAGTGAATGATAAATCAATGTAACTGCCCAATGGATAGTCATATACCTACAATATTATCAAAACCAATATTAAAATGATAGTTTTAGGAGCCAGAGATGAGGCACAATCAAACCAAATCAATGTATTAGCCAAGAAATTGGATTACATCAGAGTGACAACATGTGACAGGCTGCGAAAGGAAACCTCCCATTGTTGAGTATGCAGATGTACAAGTGATGACATATGGGCAAGAGTAAAATGAGACAAAACATGCTAACAAATGGTAGATACCACTTTCAAACCAAAACCCTTCCTTTTTTGTTCATCTACACTCAACCTGTAGGTTAATATGTCTGATTTCTTCTGTTTTACCTATGACACACAAGGCTTCTCTCTGAGGTGTTCTTGGGTGATAAAATTTGTTAACATTCTTGTGTCTGCGCCAATGTGTGGCCAAAGAACTTCTCAATAGCATTAAAATACAATTAGTTATTCAAACACCAATCCTTGAGAACAGGATTTGCAACAATTGTAAATCATCACCTCACAACCTTAATTAATAAACACCCTTGATTCTTTCCTACAGGAAATTATGGGATTGATCCTTGAAAGGCTCCTATGCTCGATGATTAGCTGGTTCGACTACCACACATCGTGACCTTCCTTCATGTTCATCATTATTATATTTTGTATTTATTTTTGTTTATCATATCAATATTATATATTTTTTACATTTATTTTTAGTTGTCATTTAAATATTATATATTTTTATATTAAAAATATATTTTACCAATAGATTTTTTCTGATACTAGTTAATCAATATTATTTGTTTCTAGTTATTGTTAATTTTCCACACTTCTCTAGTTGTTAGAGGTATTATTTCTTATCAGCACCACTCTAGTTGTCAGAGGTACTATTCCTACTCCTAGGTCAGTGTTGTAGGTCTACTAAAAAACACTTTGTTTGCCCATTCATGTATGTATTTGACGCTAACTTAACTATAATTAAACTAAGCCAGAGTCTCTACAATCTAGCCCTTATTCTAATGTGTCATTTATTTTATCCTTTGAAAGTTAAATAACTAAACTTAGCGGCACGGAACGCTAGCTATTCGGCCTTTTTATTAACATTTCTCCAAAGTAAATGATTCCCATATTTGGTAAACATGAACTACAATATAAAATGATATGTTTCTTTCTTCCATTCAAGAATGACATGGACGGTACTATGAGAAATATGAGATAATGTTTTTGCTAGATAAATCCCTTTTCGTTCTTCTTTTTATGTTTTTGCCCATGATTTAATGATTTCTTTTCCTTTTAAAGAACACAAAATTTAAAGTTCAATTGTTAGGGCTATATGTAGTTGCAGTGAAATTTTCATTCTATTTAAATCATCATTATGATAGAAATTATGTTGCATTTTGTTAGTTTTTCAAATATTTTTTTCTCTTTCATTTTATCTCTCCTACACTCTTACATCCTATATAACATATATTGTATATTTTAGTTTATTCTTGTTTTCATAAGTATATCTGCCTTCCAAAGGTGGAAACAATTGGAGTTTAATTATTAAAAATGCTTTTGGTTGTACTTTTTCATTATCTTTATGATTTCATTATGGAGATATCTTGATAGGTTTTCTTCAATTTCCTTAATATGCCTTTCTTTTCCCTTTCCCTTTTTCTTCACTAATTTTCCATGTAACATACATTATATGTTCAGGGTTTAGCTACTTGGTCAATCATTTAATTTGTTCCTCCTATATTATGCTCTCTAACATACACTATATGTTCAATTTTTAAATACTTAGTCAATAATGGAAATTTGTTCCTCCTGTATTATCCTCTCTAACATACACTATATTTTCAAGTTTTAACGGCTTAATCAATCATGGAAATTTGTTCATAAATTTTATGTCATTTTTATTTCAACCCCTACACCACTGTATTTGATTCCTAGCAAATGTTATTCCTTAATTTTTGCAGTCATTTTAACAAGTATTCATTTATTTATTGTTTATTGGGGCTTTATATCACATCACATCTTTGCTCTCTCATAAAATACACTTTGTGGATGCTTCTATTTTAGCATACATTTGTAAATGCTTCTATTTTAACATACATTTGTGGATTTTTTATTTTATCTATGTTTCTTTGAATTTGTTATACCTTTTTTTGTCACACTTGCTTTTATTTTCCTTTTTTGTGATTTAGGCTTCCTCTATTTCTTCTTGCAATATTCCATTATTATTCTTTTTCTTATTATAATGCTTCATCTCATTTAATATATGATTTTTTTCTCATCATTTTATTTTTGTATTATAGTATTTGAACTAAAGTTAAGGGTTCAAATCTCGATTGATTATATTTTACATAAAAGGAAAGTTGTGGTTTGACTTTAAACTTTGTCTCATCACTGGGGTTGTATTATACCTTGGTGACTGAATTATCACAATAATTAAATCATGTCATTGTTTTGATATGGTTTGTTTTCATGATTTTCCTCTATATAAAATTTTACTCATCTCCTATCTATCTCTATCATTTGCACTGATCATTTAGTATGTTATTCTCTTTTAGCCATTTATCATATTAATATAAACAAAATGATATTCTCAGATTATGTCATTGCCAAAGATATTCACTTAACTATCCATATGAGGGTTGTATCATGGAAAATTTTAGTTTCTTTTCTTTTTTCAAGAAAAAATCATATATTTTCATTAAGTTTTTAAGAAAATTACAAGTTGTATTCCAGCATTTGTGTAATGATTTCAATACTGTCAGGTGGTAGAGGGGCTTTGTTGCAGCTTAAATATTTACATTTTTCTTCATTAAACTTGAAGTATAAAAAATAAAACATTATTGTTTTTTGCACTGTTTTGTAGAAAACAAAAAACAAAAACAAAATGATAGTGAAAAACATGGTCAAAAGTGATCATATCAATCACTAGTGTAGATGTGCCTCCACGTCGATGTAAGGCCTGTGGTAGATCTGAAAAAAGTATCCATCCCTGTATTCATGGATTATCCACTGTCCTCTATTCAGTTGCGTGGCCTCTTTGGAAAGAAGATCGGTGACTTCATTCATTTCCCTGTAAATATGATAGCAGAAAAAGGACTCAAACTATTATTTTAAACAAATAGCTTCTTCCAGCAAGTATTTGAGTGTGTGCACATGATAGTTATAGGTCCCATTAAGCCAATTTATGATGAGCTAAGAGTCTCCAAAAATTTGTAGAGTATGGCAATGTTTTTCCTTGGAAAAGAGCAGTAGATGTCTGAGACTGTTTAGTTCAACGAAGTTGTTTATACCTCTCCCTAGTCCCACTTTTAATTTGTATTTCTCTGACTCCGATAGGTGAAGGAATCCTCTGCCACCACATCCCTCAGGTTGGGCTGAGCCATCGAAATATGCCCAAGTTTGGCCCTTGTCCATTGTTTCTGGGATTATTATTCGAGGGGGATGTGGATCTTAGTCTTCAAGGATAGACTTGTAGATGGCTAGGATATTGTTGCAAAAAGCCACTCCTAGAATGTTCTTGTCCTAGAAGATTTTGTGGTTCCTGATAATCCATATGCATGCCGCAACATATAATGGGAGGGAGATTTTTTTGTTTTCGACTGGCAATTTTAGACCACCAAGTTTCCCATGGATTTTTAATGTTGTTGCTAGTCCATCGACAGGGGAAATTTAGGCCTGTGGTGATTGTATTCCAAATCTCCACTGAGACAAGGCATAGGAGAAATAAATGGTTAGTGTGTCGAGTTGCAAAGTTTGCATCTTCCAGACCCATGTATGCTCCGTTTTGTCAGGTTGAGGTATGTGGGGATTTTGTTTGAGAGGATAGACTAGAGGAGGAGTTGCACTTTGTGGGGAGCTTTCAGCTTCCATAAGGATACCCACCACTAGCATTGTGGACCAAGTGCACGTGCTTCCATGATGGCCGCAAACCCTGCTTTGGGGGTGTAATTGTTGTTGGGTGCATTTGCCGATATTAGCCTATATTCTCTGGCTATGATCTTGATATTGGCCTCCTCTAGGCATCCCACAAAGTGATACCAGTCCATACTTCAACTATCTCTAATGCCCATGTTTTTAAAAGACGTCCATTATCTGTAGGGAGCCTCAGCTCACCCCTCCTCTTTGATGTGAGCAAGGAGAGTGTTGTTGAGCATTGGAAAAGGTATGTATTTACCATTTATTTCTTTATCTTTTCCTTTGAATCATAACTCCTTTACATTCTAAGATGGTAATATGTTAAAGAATTATGATAGAATTAAGGAGATTTGTGATTGATACAAAATAACTAATTATTATATTTCTCTATACAGAAAGTGAAGAAAATAGAAAATCACTATTCAAGAGGAAAAGGCAAAGTAGAAGCAATTATTGTACCTTCGACAAGAAGTTGTATCCAGACGAGGAGATCAAGATCAGAGCGCATGGTCCAAGAAAAGGAAGATAAAATGCAGCATCAGCGCAAGAAGACAAAAGGATGAATTGGAGATCAAAGATATAGCGAATCCCTCAAGATCCTTTGATCCTGAGGGATCACTGCTTCAAGACTTATCTGTACTCTTGATACTTCTGCCTGGCCATTATAAAAAAGGGACAGGACTGGTAGATCAGGGGGTGAATATTATTATCAATTTGTAGAACTTACTGTTGTAATCTCAACTTTTATCATCGACTCTCTTTGAAGAGCGATAGTTGTAACTTTGCCATATATGATTAATATATAACTCAGTTGCTATTCCATTATCTGATCCTGGAGTAAATGAAACAGTGCTTTCGTCGTGGCTAAGGGCTCGGCTCTAGTGCATCCACTTGCTTCTTGTATCACTATTTTACAATTACAGTTGTGTATGGTTTGATTTCCTTTGCTTTTCCTTAATTCGCTTTATTGAGTAATCTTTTGTTTCTGAAAATTTAACCAAATTGCTCTGTTATATCGAAATCATAATTGGATAGCAAGATTATTATTCACAACTTAAAATGTCATGCTATTCATTCTAAAACAATATTGCACTGTCTAATTCAGATGCTCCTGTTCATTTATAGTTGCGATTGCTGTTCATTTACAATTGCGATTGTTGTTCATTTAACTGCCATTCAATTATAACTGCAATTGTCATTCCTTTATACCTATGGTTAATGTCCATTATGCTAGAATAAGATTACTGATTCAATTACCCTATAGTTGTTGTGTGGTCACACTTAATTAGGTTTGTTGTTCCATTATTAAGTTAAAGATTGTTGTTCAATTCATTTCAGTTAAGATTGCTACTCAATTCATTTATGTAGATTAAGCTTTGTTGTTCGACCTTTTCAATAGATTTAGTTGTTGTTCCTTTTCTGCTAATCAAATTGTTATTTCCATTATTTACTTTAGTGTGGATAGAAAGATATACAACTGTAACGAACATTGACTATTGTTGTCTAAGTTCTCATATTGGAGATCTTGTCTGTGATTGATTTTCATTTACATCAGTTTAGAAGGGAAAGAGTTATCATTACTGAATCCATGACAGATGGCTACTACATAAATGATTTAGTTACGGAGCATTTAAGTTTCTTGCCATTACAATTAGATTTTGTTTCCAACGTTCATTTACTTTTGCAAGAACTATACTGCAAACCTTACTCTTGAACAAGTGACCGCCTCATATTGAGTACACTCTCGAGATAAAAAATCATGCCTGGATTGACAAATAATGTAGGATAAATAGGGGTTAAAAAGACACCTTTTATCACTCAATATTTTGGTGTTGTTGCCAGGGAAAGTGTAGCCATTTTTTTCTTTTGAAAAGAGAGTAGTGTAAGTACCTACTAGGAGAGAGTTGGGTTTTAAAAACGGAAGGTAAGAACCTGCGCACGGAGCATGTAACAGCCTTGCTCCTCTACCTGCATTCATGGAGATTTGTTGATTATTTTGGGGAGAAATAAGTATTTGATTTGTGTGCATGACTAAGTAGAAAAAAGCCTGAAAAGAATCCAAAACCACTACCCAAACCTGATAAAGTTAAGGGACCAATGACCCTTGTCCAATCGACCTTTATAGACAATATCATTAAAAACACAAAATCTCAACCGTCAATAGGTCCTAGAAAATTTGCTTCTAGACAACCTACTAGCTCCCTTTGGGCCACAAAATCACCATCTATAGCCTTTGTTGAGGTGCACAGCCAAGCAAAGGAGCAAGATTTTCAAGAAATTGAGAATTCTAGCCCAAAACCATTACAAGAAGGGAACCTTAGTAATCTTTGTGAAGGAGGAGGAGAAACAAGGGAAACATAAGAACCAAGATCTCCTCTTGGAATAGTTCAACCCTTAAGCAGCCCAGATAAGGGAAATGCTATCAAAATCATCTAGAACAAAGCTGAAGAACCCGAAGAGCTAAGATCCCCCCAGATATTAGTTCAGCATGGAACTCTCATCATCCCAGACCAAGGAAGTGTCGTCAAGGCCATTCCTACCCCTTCTAGTCAGCCTAGGAATAACTCCCTATAAATCCCAGAAGGATATTGGCACATATTTTATCAAATGGCCCAGAACTAGCAAACACCTCAAACCTCCAGACTACAATATCCGATTGTAGATACTGCAGTTAATGCACCTATGAAGGCCATTCCTCTTCAACATATTCGTACATTCCATGGCCTAACATCAGAAGATCTAGATGCATTTTTGTTTGAATTCAATTTATTATGATAAGGGTATGACTATACCACCGATGCCCAAAAGCTAAAATTATTTCCCTCCACATTAAAAGGAGCAGCTTTACGATGTCTTATGGGGTTAGGTGGAGGTGTTATAAATGACTGGGATCAGATGAAAGGTGCTTTTCTAAAGAAATATCAGGATTATTGTAGGTCTAGAGAATTAAAGGATGAAATATTTCAGATGGTAGGTAGACCTAATGAGAAACTAGAAGAGTATGTTGAACGCTTTCAATATAATCTTCAGAGATCTCCTTATGCGTCATTACCCTTACCTGACAATGTATTAAAAACGAAATTAATTAAGGGGATGAAGGAACAATGGGTTGAAACACCAAATATTATGGGAAAAGGTGACATCTATCAAGAAAATTTTGCTGACATTATTGATTTATGTATCAGGGGTTCAAGAGGCAGTACAAGGCTAAAACCAGTGGAATGTGACATGCTCACAAGGGACAACAAGATCTCCGGTGGAGGAGTAACTCTTGCAGAAATCGAGAATTTACTGGAGAATTTTAAAACTAATATATTGGGGACTCTGATAACATAGCTCGATATTAAGCAAGCTAAACAGAAACAAGCAGAAGCAGAGCAAAACTTGGCAATATTTTGCCCTAGATGCAGAAAGAAACATAGCCATAAAGAGTGCCCACTCGATGCAGTTCAAGTCTGCGCTATCTGTACAAAAGATCACTCCACAGAGAACTGCCCCTCACTTCCAGGTTTGAAAGCAGTGTACAAAGAAGTAGAAGAAAAATCAGAACCAGTGTACCTACTCAATTAGCGTTGTCATTGGCAGCAACGACAAACAGGTATGCCCTCCGATCCATCTTCTTCTTTCCAACCTTTGAAATATCATGCTTAGCAATATAATACAATGTGGCAAAATCATCCACCCTTTCCAAGCTGGTCACAACAACCATTTCCTTCATCACCATGGCAAAATCAAACAAGGTAACCTAATTGGCCAAATTCTCCCTACTCTCCACCATGTTGGCAAAACAATGCATATCCAACACAATGGTCCCCTCCCACTTCGCAGAGTCAAGATTGGCAGTCAAACTGGCAAAGACTGATGAATCAGCAAGTTGAAACAATCCCTCTTCTTCAACCCACACTGTCAGCACCATATACCCTACAACAAAATCCCTAGTCCAACTTAAGACCGCAACTCCTAGCCCAACCCAGCCCGAACCCTAATAATAGATCGGTTCAATATATTGAAATAATAGAAACACAAGAACTAGAAAACGATGTAAGGGAGTGCAACAACCTTCAATTAAGGTCGAGGCACATAATAGAAACCGAGGGAGATAAAAATGCTCAAGTTGAAAATCCTTTACCTATAGAACATCCATTACAAGAAGAGGATGTGGTCAGACAACAAACTCACGACCAAGCAACCACGTCTTCTCCCGCATTCCCAGAATGATTAGTTATACCACACCCTATAGAATATCTTGACTTTGATCTTCTAGGAGAACTAAGAAATTTTTATATAAAAATCCCTCACCTTGAAGCTATCCAAGACATTCCAATATATGCAAAAACCATCAAATAGTTATGCATAAGAAAGCCAAACAGGAGAATAACAACTAACCCAACCATCCAAGTAGTTGGCACCCTATCTGATCTATTATAAGGAAGAGAAGCACCTATTAAATATGAAGACCCAGGGAATCCTATAGTGACGGTGAAAATAAATGGACAAACCTTTTCGAATTCCCTAGTTTATTTAGGGGCTACAATTAATATTTTAACAACCACCACTTGTCAAAAATTTGCATTATATCAGTGGAACCAACCTCCACCTTATTGGAACTGGCGGATTAATCAGTAGTTAGGCCAGAAGGTACACTATACGATGTAATGGTATCTGTAGATTCCTGGGAATAACCTGCCGAGTTTCTGATAATCAACCCCAAAAATCGACTTGATGGACACCCTTTAATCTTAGGTAGACCTTGGCTTGAGACTGATGATGCTTACATTGGCTGCCGACAAGGAAGTATGACTATAACTAGAGCTCGAGCAATATCAAGAATCTAGCTCTATACCCTCCAGCCTAGCCAAGTTTAACAATAATGAAAACTAACAAACAACCTATATCGTATCTCACAGAAATATTAGGTCCCCATTAACCATAGAAGATTCCCTCAATTTTAAAGACCAAACAGAGGATGACGTTACTAACAACTTCATTAACCAATCTGAATCCAGATCCCATCTACAATGTCACATGATAGAGGCAACATTTGACAATGATCTAGAAGAAGATCCCCTCAAAGACACTCATGATTAATCAATACCCACTACCTTTATTTCAAACAACAAAACTATAGAGATTGAGTGAGGAAAAACATTGAACATTAACAAAAACCTGACCCCTAAACAATAAGAAAAGCTGGTCCAACTATTGAGAAAATATAAGGAAAGTTTTTCATGCGATTATTCGGACATGAAGGGAATTTATCCCCACCTGTGTACGCACCACATTTATACAGAAAATGATGCTAGACTCGTTCGCCAACCCCATCAGAGACTCAACCCTCACCTGAAAGATATTGTGAAAGCTCAATTACAAAAGCTTTTGGATGTAAACTTTATTTATCCAATCTCTGATAGCAAGTGGGTCTCTCCACTAGTAGTGGTGCCAAAGAAGAATGGAAATGGAGAATTTGTGTAGATTACAGATAATCAAACAAAGCAACCCAGAAATACCACTTTCCCCTTACATTCATTAATCAGGTATTAGACTCATTAGCAGGAAAGAAATTCTTTTCTTTCCTGGATGGCTTCAGTGGATACAATTAGATTCAAATTGCCCCTGAAGACCAGGACAAAACTACTTTTACCTGCCCTTTGGGAACATTTGATTACAGAGTCCTACCCTTTGGCCTATGTAATGCCCCTACCACATTTCATAGGGCCATTCTCAGTATCTTTTTAGATTTAATAAATGAAGGGCTCAAAGTATATATGGATGATTTCACACCATATGGAGATGATTTTTTGCCAACACTAGGCACATTAGAAAAGGTGTGGCAACGATGTATTGCCACTAGGCTTTGCTTGAGCCATCAAAAGTGCTATATGACGATGATGAAAGGGTCATCCTAGGTCATTATATCTCAACAGTTGGAATACAGGTAGATATAGCCAAAATTCAAATAATTTTGTTAATACCTACTCCTACCACATAGACAGAGGTACACAGTTTTCTAGGATTTTCCGGTTATTATAGGAAATTCATAAAGGATTTTGCTCAAATAGATGCACCTCTACACGCACTAACAGGGAATGTTGATTTTATTTGGACAGATAAATGCAACCATGCTTTTGAGGATCTAAAAAAATCTTGTGTCAACAACCCCGGTGCTCAGAGGCCCAAATTGGGATCTGTCGTTTCAAATTTCATTAGATGCTTCAAACACAACTATTGGAGTAGTCCTTGAGCAAGAAGAAAATAAAAAACCATATGCAATCTATTATATTAGCAAGAATTTGTCTCCTGCTGAGCTAAACTATACTGTAACTGAAAAAGAGTTTTTAGCTGTAATACATGCTGTAAATAAATTTAGGCATTATATCACTAGATATCCTGTTGTTCTATATACAGATCACTCTGCCATAAAATACATAGCAAATAAACCTGTTACAAATGGTAGAGTAACTGTTGATTTTATTGCAAGAATTAGACATCACAATAAAAGATCGACCTCGGAAAGAGAATCCTGTAGCTGATTTTCTCTCACGAATGTTGAAGCCAACAAACGCAGCAGCAGTCAAAGATCAATTCCGAGATGAACATTTGTTTGTTGTTATTGTCAAGACACCCTGGTATGCTGATGTTGCAAATTATTTAGCAGTAGGCAAATTACCAAAGCATCTAACCCCCAATAAACGAAAAATAGATTGTGCAATGTAGTACCCCATTTTCTTGAATTGGGGGCTACCTATTTCATATAGGGGTAGATATGCACATCAGAAGACGCGTTTGCGAAGATAAAATATTTGACATTCTGAAAGCTTGTCATGACGGACCGTGTGGCAGACATTTCACAGATCACAAGACTGGTCACAAGGTTTTGCAAATAGGTTATTACTAGCCCACAATCTTTAAATATGCTAAGAAATTTGTTCAAGCTTATGACAGTTGCCAAAGAGCAGGATGCCCTGGACAGTCTCACGAAATGCCTTTAAACCCACAGTTAGTAATAGAAACATTTGAGTGTTGGGCACTTGATTTTTTTGGTCCGATCAACCCATCATCAAATCAGAAAACATATATTCTAGTAGCAACCGAGTATGTTATCAAATGGGTTGAAGCAGAGGCACTCCCCAGAACTACAGAGGATTTTGTGATTCATTTCCTGTTCCAAATATTTGTGCAATATGGCCTCCCGAGGGTTATGATCATGGATGGAGGACTGCAGTTTGTAGGTAATAAAATTGTTGTGACATTAGAAAATTATCACATTCAACACAAAATTACCACTCTGTATCACCCATAGGCAAATGGCCAAGTAGAGAGCACAAATAAGGTGATAGGGACAATGTTTACAAAAACAACTGCATCACACAGACATGAATGGGCTTCAAGATTGCCCAAAGCCTTGTGGGCATACCGAACAACGTGGAGAAACACCACCGACTATTCACCATATCAACTAGTATTTGGAAAAGAACCCATCTTTCTAATAGAGTTCGAAATATAAACATTAAAAACAACACAGGAGATCGGTCTGAATTTAAGTGAGGCCCAGACTAGCAGACTACAGCAAATCAACGAGCTAGATGAAATTAGGCTCCTGGCTCTTCAACGCACTGCATTAATTCAACATCAAAGAGCAAAATGGCATGACACCCTGATCAAAAAGAAAATCTTCCACGAAGGATATTGGGCACTCGTATACGATTCCATGTTTCAGGATTTTCGGGGAAAACTTCAGACTCAAGCGCCTGGACCGTATGAAATACAGAAGGTGCATGACAATGGCACCATTACTTTGACTACTATTGATGGATTTGGACATACCTTTAAAGCAAATGGCCACCGAGTGCAAATGTACCATAAACCGCTTACTCGGGAATCCTTTTACCAACAACTACGGGAAGATTCTAATATGGACATTCTTGCTAAGGAAAATAATCCCTCCTTGGCATTGGTTCACTAAATAATCCTATTTTTCTTAAATTTGTACATAAGTTTTTCTTTTCTGCTTGTATAAACTACTTTTTGTACAATTTTTTGCATTTTTGCATTCTTTTTTTTTGTTCCTTTCCGAAGGAACAACATTTCCGCATTTTTGCTTTTCCTTTTTGAAGGAATAGTACTTTCACATTTTGTTGTTCCTTTCCAAAGGAACAACAACACTTTCACATTTGTTGTTCCTTTCCGAAGGAACAACATTTTCCCATTTTTGCTGTTCATTTCCGAAGGAACAACACTTTCGCATTTTGTCGTTCTTTTCCAAAGGAACAACATTTCCACATTTTTGTTGTTCCTTTCCAAAGGAACAGCACTTTCGCATTTTGTTGTCCTTTGTGAAGGAACAACGTTTCTGCATTTTTGCTATTCCTTTCCAAAAGAAAAATACTTTCGCATTTTGCTGTTCCTTTCCGAAGGAACAACATTTCCGCATTTTGTTGTTCCTTTCCGAAGGAACAACAATTCTGCATTTTTCTATTCCTTTCCAAAGGAACAACACTTTCGCATTTTGTTGTTCCTTTATGAAGGAACAAAATTTCTGCAATGTTTCTATTCCTTTCTGAATGAACAACATTTTCACATTTTTTTGTTCCTTTTCGAAGGAACAGAATTTCCACTTTTTTGCTGTTCCTTTCCAAAGGAACAATACTTTCACATTTTTTCTATTCCTTTCTAAAGGAACAACATTCCTGCATTTTTTCCGTTCCTTTCCTAAGGAACAATACTTCCGCCAGATTGTTTTGTCATTCTTTTCTGAAGCAACAACACTTCTACAAGATTTTTTTGTTGTTCCTTTTAAAGGAACAACCCCCCTTCGCATTTTTTCTTGCTGTCGTTCTTTCCGAAGGAACCATAGTTTCGATTTCGGATGATCTTAGGTTCTTCCACCAAAGGATCGGTATTTTATTTTGCGCTTGCTTTATTTGCTATTCTGTTTAAGCAACAACTGTTGTTCCTCTTAAAAGAACCATGGTTTTGCGTGCAAATGTTCTTTTTGTTGCCCTCTTAAGGAATAGCAGTTGTTCCATCTAAGGAACAACACTTTTTGAGTGCATTTTTTTTTGCGTGTGTGTGTGTGGGTTTGTATTTCTTAAAGAACATCATTTAGATGATTTTTGTGAATGATGGTTCACTGTTCATGATCCCTTTAAAGGTATAGGTATACATTTATGGAAGAACACAAAAACTAGAGGATACTGAAATCAACAAACCAAACAAAAATCGTTATCTTTAGAGAAATTGCTTTGTATCGATAAGAAAAAAGAGGAAAGGACACAACTATTTATATCACTTTGTTGTCTTTATTTTCACTAAAACCAATTTGATTGATTATTTTTATCATGTTGGTTCTCCCTTAATTTTCATAATTCTCTTTGATCATTATTATTGAATAAGAATAAGGGCATATTTTTCGATATTGAGATGTTCAGACTTCTTCCACCATCCCTACCCTTAAGGAGCATTGAGCCATCCTATGTATATAAATAGGAAAGTGCTATATAAAAAAGAAAAAGAAAGAAAAATATATATCTATATGATTACTAACATGATTTGTCATATGAAGGATAGAGTGTCTCATCAAGAGCCAATCACGAGCCAGTCTATCGACCTTTCACTCCTTCCTGGTGAATGGCGTTGTGATTCATCTGGTTACCAAGCTAGCAAAATGACCTCCATTCTGACATCACACAACACTTTCCTAGGCATACATAAAGGATTATGGTTCCAAGGGTGAAACAAGAAACTTTATCAAGGTTATGAACACTTGTGGGCAACAGAGCTCTGCTGATGGTATTGAAGTCATACTTTTCATACACCAATGGTCATTATAAACCCTTTTCTTATATCTTTATCGCGATTTCAAATGAGATTATGTTATATAACCCTTTCGAACCTCTTACACATGAAAAGTCGTTTATTAATCAATCATAATGGTTAAAGTGGATAATGACTGCATAAGAATTTTTACTTATGTCAGCTGTCCTCTCCCCTATTTTTCACACCATTTCATAGCATTTCCATACCTATTCATGATTTCCATCATAAGCCTTGATTTCAATAATCCACTGCTTTTTGTAATCATGTCATGGATATATACGTCATTCCTTTCTTTTTACTGTACTACTACATTCCAACACGATGCTTCTTTATTTTCCGGTTGAGGACGACCTATCACATTTCAGGGAGGCGTGGGCGACCTCCAGAACACACTGGCATACGTGTCAGCTCCCTATTTGGAGGTACTATGATTCCATCAGAACTCGAGAATAGCAAGTTTAACAATATTTATATTTCCCAATGTGCACAGCTTGTTGTTCCATTACCATTTCTGTGTTTTTTCTCTGTGAAAGTTAACAGTGTGCTAAGCTTGAACGAAATGGGAGGCAGATCAATACGTAGTGAACCGCAGGTGTTAGTAGTCTCCAACACTACACGTGAAATTCTAGTGAGAGAAGGAAGGATTGCCTACCTTAACCGAGTATAGTAGTCTCATGAAATGGTAGCCATTGAATTTATGCAAAATTTGCAGGAAGATCGTTCCATGGTGAGGGAGAGGCAAATAATAGTAACAGATGTGGTAATTGCCAAAGTATCTGGACTACCTACTGTTAGACTGGTATGGACACAGAAAAAAGTGAGACTTCAAGATGCCATAGCCATCTTCCGGGACGAAGGACAAAACCTTACTGTAAAAGGAAAAGGAGTCTTGCCTGCAACCCTAGGAGAACCATGGGCAGAATTAGCTAGAATTGTGCAAAGCTACATCACATGTGATGGGAGAAAGGACACGGTAAGAGCACGCCATCTCAAATTATTAGCAGTATTAAAACAAAAATGTGTTGTAAATTTTCCCGCATATTTAAATATTTTATTGCATGATGCTTCTCGGAGCATAAGGAAATATTGTCATACAGAGATGGTAGTAATTCATCATGGCTTAATTTGGCTAATAGTCAGTTATAGCCTCACTCAACAACAGATTAGTTGGGAAGAATTGGTATTGTCAATAGATGGGGGATTGGCCTTACCAGCCTTGAAACAAAAAAGAACTGCTAGTGCATCAATTAGACTATAGAAACGCAGACAGTCTGCTAGATTGGGGAGAAGCAGAGGAATGCTAGGAAGTCCCCAAGATAATAGTAACCAACCCTTAGAGATATATGACTCAAAGGATGAGCAACCCCCACAACTTGAAGTAGTGGAAAACGAACAAGACTTAGAAGAAAATATGGAAGAGGAACCGGAAGAGGAAACTGAGCACTCTGGTGAGGAAGAAGGCGAGGAAGCAGAGCTGCCCAACTGAATCCCATTAGAAAACCCTCTACAAGAAGATGAATTGGCCCACATTTTGGCCAATATGGGTGAGTATATCTAGCCCCACATCCCACTCAACCTCGATATTGAGGCAGTACAATCACAGGAATGCTCTGCTCATAGCAAGAGTGCATCTAAGGAGATGAATGACAGAGAAGAAGTAGAAGCAGAAGCCACCCGAGAAAGCACAATTGAAACCAAGGTTACCTCCCCTGAGAAACCTAAACATGAGGACAAGAACACTAAAGAAGTGTTCCAAACAGAAAATATGGAAATAAGCTAGGGTGAGGGCACAATCCCTGAAGAACAAAGCCTAGGCCCAAGAAAAGAAACAAGTGTTCCTTCGAAGAAGAAGATGAATGAAATCAAAAGCCTCCAAAAGGAACAGAAAAGGCTGTTAAATGCAATAAAACAACTCAGACAACAAATAAGGGTCCTAAAAATGGGGAGAATCTCAAAAATAACCCCAGGAACAAAGGATGCAACCACCTAGACGAGACCCCATAAAATGAAGACCAAAAGAACTCAAACTAAACCCATTATCATTCAGGACCAGAAGGAATAACATACGGTTGTTACAAATGCAGAGGCCCAAACAAATGGCGCACCCGTCTATAATAAGGATGTCCAAACAGAGGCATCATCCTCTAGCGTCACGACCGACTGGATAGTTCATGAGAAGGAAACGTAGACTATAGGAACCAGATATTGGAATGAGAAGATTTCGGTAGATCTTCAACCCAAAAATGTTTAGATGGATAATGATCCTAGGATAGTGAGATTTCAAGAGGATCTGGCACAGGCCCAACAGACTATAGAAAAGGTCACAGAAGAAACTGTGCCTCAGGAGAAATATCAAAAGTTACAACAGCAAGTAAAGAACATCAATGCATTGGAGAATGAGGCCTTCATTAGATGTCGAAAGGCAGAGGAAAAAGTTGAAAAGGTAACAAATAAGCTAGACTCAGTCATAAGTCGAATGGATACCCTCTGTTCTATATATACTGATGTTCTAGCACGTAGGGCACCTGCCAAAAATTATGCTTTGTTTTTGATAGAAAGGTATTTAAAGTTAAAAATTAAGGTTGTCAAGACAAGGTTTCCTATAGAGTTAAAAACTATTGATGATTTTATAACTTGCTGTAAACATTATGGGGTGAAAGTCGACGATCACTATGTGAGTTTTATTTGCATAATTTTGTGTTGGAGGATGAAATGGAAAAGAATCTCAGTCCTTTTGTGGGTGATATCTAGCATTAGGAATTCATCTTTTTTTTTGTTAACCAGATAAAGTGGCTCAAAGCCTATAACACCTTTCAGAGACAAAAAAATGGGTTAGACCTTTGGGTAAGGGGTGAACCGAAAAACCCATTACAGCTATGGGATAAGCATAGAAGCTTAATGAGAAAGATGGGTGGGATCCAGACATTAGGACCCATTCACAAAAAAATTGTCCAACAAGGGGTAGAATACTTCCTATCTATCAAAAGACTTTGCTATAGTAGCAACTAAACTCCTATGGAACACTTGTAATTGGAATGTGCAGGATAGAGAGCTATTCAATTACGAAATTTTTGAGTTAGCTGTTGATCTCCTAGTTACCTATAGTAACCGCATCTTGAGAGAAGGTCTGTATTGGCTAGGTTGTAGGTTTCGAAGTCCAATTATCTAGTATCCTGCAGTAGGGTATAAGGTCCTATATGAATTGCCTGAAGGGTAGACAGGGCATATTTTTGAAGTTTTAGCTACACGTCATGGTTTTAGATCACTTCATGAAAATCCCTCTCCAGCCTATTCCTTAACTACCTTACATGTAAATTACAATGTTTTCATGAGGGCATGAAAATAAGTAAGCAGGGGGGTGTGTTGAGCGTTGGAAAAGGTATGTATTTACCATTTATTTCTTTATATTTTCTTTTGAATCATAAATCCTTTACATTCTAATATGGTAATATGTTAAAGAATTATGATAGAATTAAGGAGATTTGTGATTGATACAAAATAACTAATTATTATCTTTTTTTATAAAGAAAGTGAAGGAAATAGAAAATCACTATTAAGGAGGAAAAGACAAAGTAGAAGCAACTACTGTCCCTTCGACAGGAAGCCGTATCAAGACGAGGAGATCAAGATCAGAGCGCATGGTCCAGGGAAAGGAAGAGAAAATGCGGCATCAGCGCAAGAAGACAAAATGAGAAACTGGAGATCAAAGATATAGTGAATCCCTCAGGATCCTTTGATCATGAGGGATCATTGCTTTAAGACTAATTTGTACTCTTGATACTTCTGCCTGGCCATTATAAAAAGGGACAATGCTGGTAGCCCAGGGGGTGAATATTATTATCAATTTGTAGAACTTACTATTGCAATCTCAACTTTTATCATCGACTCTCTTTGAAAAGTGATAATTACAACTTTTCCATATATGATTAATATATAACTCAATTAATGTTCCATTATCTGATCTTGGAGTAAACGTAGTAGTGCTTCCCTGGTGGCTAAGGGCTCGGTCCTAGTAGATCCACTTGCTTCTTGTATCACTATTTTACAATTACAGTCATGTGTGGTTTGATTTCCTTTGCATTTCCTTAATTCGCTTTATTCAGTAATCTTTTGTTTCTGAACATTTCACTGAATTGCTCTGATATATCAAAATCATAATTGGATAACAAGATTGTTATTCAAAACTTAAAATGTCATGTTGTTCATTCTGAAACAATATTGCACTCTCTAATTCATATTATGCTTATCATTTACAGTTGCGATTGCTATTCATTTACAATTGCAATTGCTGTTCATTTAACTTCCATTCAATTATAACTGCAATTTCCATTCCTTTATACCTGTGGTTAATGACCATTATGCTGGAAAAAGATTACTGATTCAATTACCCTATATTGTTGTGTGGTTACACCTAATTAGGTTTGTTTTTCCATTATTAAGTTAAAGATTGTTGTTCAATTCATTTTGGTTAAGATTGCTGATCAATTCATTTCTATAGATTAAGCTTTGTTGTTCGACCTTTTCAATAGATTTAGTTGATGTTCCTTTTCTGCTGATCGAATTGTTATTTCCAGTATTTACTTTAGTGTGTATAGAAAGATCTACAACTGTAATGAACATTGACTACTGTTGTCTAAGATCTCAGATTGGAGTTCTTGTCTGTGATTGATTTTCATTTACATCAGTTTAGAGGGGAAAGAGTTATCATTATTGAATCCACGACTGATGGTTGTTGCATAAATGATTTAGTTACAAAGCATATAAGTTTCTTGCCATAAGAATTAGATTTTGTTTCTAGCATTCATTTACTTTTGCAAGCACTATACTGCAAACTTTACTTTTGAACAAGTGACTGCCTCAGACTGAGTACACCCTTGAGATAAAAAATTGTCCCTGGATTGATAATTAATGTAGGATAAATACGGGTCAAAAAGACACCTTTTATTACTCAACAAGTGTATCTGGCCTTGCTGAGTTCTTGTCTCATGTCTTGTGGTAGGATGTGGGCATTCCCGCTACCTTCCCAAGCATTAGCCCCAATTATCATTTGTGTGCCATTCCCCACCTTCTAGGCCAGTCCTAATTTTATGATGTTGATAGATTGTGTGACTGCCTTCCAGATGTTTGAGGTGCCCACTTTGTGGTGATGTGTTCTACGTAGCCAATCTATGGTGGATTGTCGATAGATGTACTTGTTGTAGATCACATATGTCCAGAGATTGTTAGTGGTGATGATTTGCTAGGCCAATTTTGCTTCCAATGCCTTGGAAAATTCTTACGGTCTCTTTAAG
Organism: Pinus taeda; assembly: GCA_000404065.3. Classification (NCBI taxonomy): domain Eukaryota; kingdom Viridiplantae; phylum Streptophyta; class Pinopsida; order Pinales; family Pinaceae; genus Pinus; species Pinus taeda. Next base: position 82,730 of record APFE030691250.1, on the reverse strand, counting down.
CCCAAGCCTCCCCATTTCTTTGGTTTTGCTATCCTCTCCCACTTTTCCCAGGTGAATGATTTGCCATCTGTTAGTCCCCTTCAAAGGAATCTGCAACAGATCTATTTGATTCTACGATGGATGCCTTTTTGGATCCAAGCCAGAGACATCCAGTATACCGGTATGGCCTCAAGGACTTATTTGATGAGGTTGAGTCTCCCTGCCCTAGAGAGCCACCTCTGTTTCTAGATGTTTATCGAGATTCAATCTTGGCTATCATCCAAGCCCAATCTGCAATGCAGTATCCATTTGGCTTGAGTCTGAACCCCAAGTTTCTTAGGCTGACTTCCAGCTCTTCTCTCACAAAGCTGAAATGTTGGGAGCCGAATCTTTGTTCATTCTGTAGGCAAGAGATGAATATGATTGTTGATTTAGTATAGTTTGGTTCCATTCCTATAGCTTTACAAAAGAGAGTTAAGATTACCTTGAAACTAGAGATGTCCCTATAGGATCCATTTAGAAAAATTAGAATATCATCAACAAAGAGAAGGTGAGTAATTGTAGTCCTGTCATTCATTTCCACACCACCCAAAGTGCCATTATCCCTTGCTGAGGTTATGAGTCTATTGAGGCCTTCCATTATCAGTAGGAAAAGTAATGGGGAGAGAGGGAAACCTTGTCTAAGGACCCTTTATGCATGGAAAAAATTTGAAGTTGCACCATTGAAAAAGACACTGAAAGAAACCGCCATGAAGTAGCACCCCATCTACTTGATGAATTGGTGGGGGAAACCAATGTGTGTGAGCATGAGCTGTAGATAGGTCCAGTTGACTCTGCCGAAGGCTCTAGATAAGTTGATTTTAAGGATGGATGCTTTTTCTGAATTGGCTTTTATGGAATGGAGAATTTCTTGTGCAGTTCATATAGCCTCTTAGATGTGGCAGTGCTTAAGGAACACAAATTGTTCCTTAGAGATCATCCTAGATAGAATGGGTTTGATGTGAAGGGCGATTATTTTGGAGATGATATTGTAGATGCATTTACAAAGAGAAATAGGTTTGTAGTCATGTAAGGATTTTGGTTTGTCCACTTTGGGAATGAGTTCTATGAAGGTGGAGTTGAAGGCTTCAAACATTTTCCCTGAGGTTCGGCATTCTTCAGCAGCTAATAGCAGATCTTGGCCGATGAGCTCAGAAGAAGTGATGTAGAATTCTATGGGCCAACTATCCGACCCAGGACTCTTGTCCTTTGCTAGTCTTTTGAGGATGGCCTCCAGCTCATCCATAGTGATGGGTGAGTTCAACAACTCCTTTTCTTCTTCTTCAACAAAGAAAGGGACCGCTTGGCAACCCGGAGTATTTCGGCTATGTTTGCTACTCTTGGGTTCTTGTAGATATTAGAGTAATGTCTAACCCAAAGGTCTACTGGTTGTGCACAAGTGTTGGCTTCTCTTCCATTTTGGTCCCTTAGAGCCCATATAGTGTTGATATTTCACCTACCTCTGGTGTACTATTGGAAGAACCTTGTATTTTCATCTCCATCTTTTAACCAGATTGCTCTGCTTTTTATCCTCCATGTCTCTTCAGCTTGTCGCAACAGCTTAATTTTTTCCTTTTCTAGGTTGACTAGCTCTTCCCTTGTGTGAAGAGTGGAATATCTTGTCAGCCCTCAAGAATCGAATTGGGCCAGATTTGCCTCAATCTTTACCAACTCCTCTTCTTATTTTTGTTTTTTTCTCTTTACCCAGGTAATAGTTTTCTGTTTGAGACAATTTAGGTTTTTAGTGATGGCAGAACCAACAGAAAACCCATCCTCCCTATTAAAATGGGTCCAATTCCTTTTTACGAGCTCTTGGAACCCTTCTTCCCATATCCATGATGTGTTGAATTTGAAGGGGGGTCCCAACTTCATGGCTTCATCTTCAAGTTCCAAAAAAATAGGCAAGTGGTATGAGCTTCCTCCTAAGCGGACCCCATGCCTGATATGGCCCAGACTATTTAGGAGAGGAGGTTTGATGAGGAAACGAGCTAGTCAAGGGGAAAGGACATGCTCCCTGATGTGGTGATTCCTCCAGGTAGGCATTATGTGAGTTGAGTTGATGCTCATGAGGTCATAGTCATCCACTAATTTCTCAAAATAACCATTCAAGGCATCTAATTGTTCCCTGTGCCCCCAAGATTCTGCCAGCCCCAGGGAGAAATTTAGATCTCCCCCTATGATAATGTTTTATATCTGCATGAGAGCCAGCTATTGTAAGCTATCCCAGAAGGCTTCTCTATGGTGGCACGACCTGTAGATGTTGATAATTCTCAGAGTAAGGAAGGGGGAATTCGAAATGATATATGCTCCCAGGAAACCCTACCCTCCCCATGCATTGATAATTTTAACTGAGGAGTTGTTGAACCCCAGAGATAAACCTCCTGGGTGTCCTCTCGCATCCAGGAAGAAAAACTCCCAGTTGGGAAGGAAATTTTTAAGTGTTTTGTGGACCAATGTTCCCTCGCTAAGAGTTTCTTGTAGCATTAAGAAATCCAATTTTTCAGATTGACAAAACCTTTTTAGAGACATCTTTTTGTTGGGGTTGGCTAAACCCCTATAGTTGAAGGAGAGGCCTTTCATGGAATCATAAGGACAGGGTTCCCCTTTTATCTAAGGACCTGGTCAATGGGAGTTTGTATGCCTAAGGCCACCTCCAGGCTCACTCTTTTAATGGCTTTGGAGATGCAGGATTGTCAGCCCCGAGGGACTTTTGGGGTGAAAGGGAGGTATTGGGTCATCCTCCAATCCGAAGACATGGAGGGGTGGAGGGATGGAGTGCAGGTTATAGTGATGGGAGGATCCGTAAGTCAAAGCCCCAAGGGCCTCATTGTGTGGGGTTTAGAGGCCAGTGGTGCAGGGGAGGATTGGAGTGGGGGAGGGGCAGGAGTCATAGGGCAACAGATTTGGCTCAACTTGGGGAGGGGGGGGTATATATTCAAATTTAAGTGTAAAGAGCTAGAAACAATATTGATGCAATCAGTTAGAGAAATAAATTTAGGGGAAGAGGAGGTACCCGTGAAATCCGTGCCTCCTTTGAAGCATGCCCTAGTGCTTGGCACCTTAGGGTTTGAATTTTTCATTCCCGGGAGACCAGGTGGAATTGGGGGCTATATTCCTGGACCTTTAGACTATCTAGATTGCATATAAGAGAGCTTTACCATTCCCAAGTCCGTTTGTGTGTTGTCCACTACATACCTTCTTTAGGGAGAGGGTCTTTGCCCTGTAACTAGAGGGTAGGTTTTATAGATATGACCAACTTCATGGCATCTCCTGCATCTGAACAGTATACCCTCATAGTCCAATTCTAGCCAGTGGGTTGTGGCTCCCAGTTGGAACTGATAACTTTCCACCAAACCATCTCTAATGTCCAGATAGACTAGGATTCAAGCCATCATTAGGATGCAAGTGTCCATGCAAGTTCTGTCATGGTATAGATAGGTGTCAAGGTCATCCCCAATGATTCTGAATATGTCCTATGAGAACAACTGAAGTGGGAGGCTTGGTAGACGTACCCATATGGGCCCTGCTCCCAAGCTCTCCTTCTCTGGATGAAATAACGTAGACCATCTCTTAAGAAGCATTGGGGTCATCTCTATGTGCTAGAATCAGGTAAGGATCCAGTTTACGCCTTCTATCTCAGCAACGATTAGGGAAAAGTAGCCTCGTGACATAGCCAACACCACCGAAAGTTGCGGTAGGACATTCCCCCATACCTCCATAGTCCATCGTTTCAGTTTGCCTTCCGAGTAGTTTATTCCTCGCACTCTGCCCACTAGGACCATGCTTTCTGTTAGGGTTGCTTTGTCCATTCCTATGCCTTCACCAAAGACCTATTTTCTACCCCTTTCTCTTGTCTTGGATAGCTTTGACTATTTGGACTTCTTTTCCTTGAGGGTCTGTTGTTCAGATTGGCTACTTCCTTTTCTAGCGAGGTTGTTCTCCAAGTCTAAGTCCATTGGCTCTCCCATGTCCAGCTCATTGTTTACCAAACCCTCGAAGTAGCCCGGGGGTTGTACCTTGCCCCTTTGATCGAGCTATGGAATAATGTCCTGTGGGTGCTTGGCCCTATTGGGCATGTTGTTTGTTGTACAATGACCTGTATTCAGCTCAATGATGCCAAAGACCAGGTCTTTAGATTTCCCAGTCGATAAACCCTTGCTTCCTTATAGAACTTCCGGGAGTTGTTGCTGTCCGCTAGAGCCTAAGAAGTTGGATGGGGAGGGAATAGAGAGAAATGGGGAGTTAGAGCCCTCGACTAGTTTTATGAAACCCTCGGTGACCGTCACTCTCGATTGGGAGATTTCCAACCCTATTAAGGAAGTTTCCATGTCTTCCAGCCACAGGTGCCCTGATTTACCTATTCGTCCAGTGCGTTGTTAGTGGCCGGTCCAACCCCTGCCTATTAACGGATGGGAAGCCATGAAAATCTCAGATTTTGGGTAGTTATCAGAGGTGTAGTCAACGAGCTCCTCCTCATAACCCTCTTCCATGTTCCATTCAAAAGTTACTGGTGGGTTTGTGTTGTGAAGTCACATAGAATTTGGCTCGAGGAGAAAGTGGGTTCAGCTCTAGAAACCACGTGGTGAACTCATCCCCAATCCCTTAAACCACGACGAATACGCTTCCAAAACTTGTTCCATGTAGGTAGGGCTCCCGAGGCTTCAACTCTATCCTATACAGTGGAAGAAATCGTGGTTATCCAAGAGACTATGCACCGAAAATTGAGGTAGGCGGACAATCCAAATGAGAGTTCGCTGACAGCTAATGAGCAACCTTGTGACTATTCTAGCTGGTGCGGTGTTGGAATTCTCCCTCCCTTTGCTAAGAAGAACTGTCATGGAGTGTTAATATATTGTAGTGAAAACCGACCCAACTTCGAACCTCCTTACCTTTGCTCCTTGAATGCCATCTCGTTTCATTCAAGAGGGTTCCAAATTCTAGAAGCCTTATTCCAAAATAGATGCACATAGTTTCTTTTCTTTTATTCTATGCATATACAACATCTAATCATAATTCAATGTTATGTTATCATTTATGACCTAAATATCTTAGGTTTAATTGCTTATATGATTTTCATTATTTTTGTTTCATTCATCTTAGATATTTTTTATTTTAAATTATTAGTAATGGGCTTGACTCTAGTATGTTGTGGTGGCTCGATAAAGCCATATATTTACATTGCTCTCTTAATTTATAAGGGATCAAATTTTAGTTGTTTTATGAATTCTCTTTTGTGTTTTCATATGTTGGTTTAGAATACACCTTAAGAAATCTTGTTAGAACGATTGCAATATCATTGATTCTTATTGGTTTTCTTAGTTTAGAATTGTATTTTACCTCTAGCATTTGTCTTAGAGTCACATTTAAATATCTTGCATAGTTTTATCCATTCTTTTTTCCAATTTTCCCATCAATTTATTGCTAATACCATATTTTGTTGAGTATTGTCATTATGTTGTGCACACCTCTAAATTCAATCCTGGAGGGTAGAATGTTCACAAAATACACATTGATTTTGAAGGTCATGGGTATCCATTTTCCATGTTCTTAAAGTAGTTTACAAAACAAAATCATTGTACTTCTCAAATTAATTGAAAAGAGGAATCTTGTCATGCCAAATGAACAACTAAGGAATTTCCCTACAAGCTTCCAAAATTGATAACACCAATAGACATTCTACTTCCATCGCTAAAACCAAAAATTATTTCCATTATTGCTTTGAAAGAACAATGGAAATCTAGATTTAAATGAATAAATCCAAAAAGTATGAACAAATATCTAAGATTAGGTAGAGAAAAGGAGATGAAAAAGATATTTGCAAAAAGACTTAAAGTTGAAAATGCTCTATAAATTCTTATCCTTGGCATATATTATGAAGAACACTTTCAAGCATATCTAAAAATGGACACTACTTAAGCGTACACTAAGTGTCCCGCAGTAATATTTCTATCCATACAATCGAAACTTAAACCTCTCATTTCAAAACTACACAAATATTTCCAATTACTCAACCATATTAAGAAGCCTAAACCCACATTCTCTGTGCCATCCCAATTTGGCTAACTTAATAGAAACCTTAGGATTGATTGACAAGTATTACAAATTGTCCATATAGCATATACAAATCTATATTAGCATTTTTTTGTCGACGTGTCAAACGCTAGCTATCATTGATGGAAAAAAAGTTATGTTTGACATGTGGGCAGCCAAAAAGCTCATGTTTGATATGCGCTTTCCGGTTTGGGGAGCGTAGAGGAAAGATCTATAAATTTGTTTTAGTTTGAATATCTTGGCTATGGAGTGCTCTTTTTTTCCATTTGTATGTTCAGCGCCACACGTCTTTATTAATTTGTATGTGTATCGAATATTTTATTAATTTTATTTCATGTAAACTTAATTATAAAATTAAAACAATGAAGTTAAGTCTAAGTGTGCAGTATAAACCTAATTAATAATTTTCATATAAGATTTTATATTTAAATTATATTGATAATTTGAGAAAAAAAAACGATAACATTTGATATATTCACAAATTACAATATATTTTTTATAGAAATTAATTTTATTTTATTAATTATTAATTTACAATTTGTTATATCTATAAATTTATATAATTATAACATAAAAAATTTATAAAATTCTTCTTTTCAAACAAAATCTTTACTAAATTATAACATTTTTCCTCGCTGAGTTTAATGTATGAAACTATATTAAAATATTTTTGTTTAAGGAAAAATTTATATATGTATGTCGGATGGAATGACATGATATTAAAGTTAAATCATAAACATCAATGGAATGGAAGTCTATGAACTTAATGTATTTATTTCTAATGTGTATTTATGATTTTAATTATTTAATTTAAGAACTTTATTTTCCATTTGTTGATGGCTTTAATTATTGTTTTTAACCTTTTTAAGTTTAAAAAATATATTATTATATATGATTTTTTAAATTCCATGGTTTTAGAGATGGAGGTAGTGTATGCATTGGAGACAAACAAATAGTAGATGATGGAGAATGAAGAGGCAAGGAGGAGGTCGTGGTGAAGAAAATGCGGAGGAGGATGTAGCAGAGGATGCATGGGGAAGGAGGTTAAGGAGTAGATAGTGGAGGTGGAGGGAAATGATGTAATAGATGGGAGAGAGGAGGAGGAAGCGAGATATGTATGAAGAAAATGATGGGGTGGTGTAAGGGAAGTATAATGGAGGACTAAGAGAGGAGGATGATATGGAGGAGGTATAAAAGGAAGGGGAGATGGAAGAGGAAATGTGTAAGGTAGAGGAGGAATGTTTGGTGGAGCTGGAGGTGGAAGAGGAGGTGGTGTAGGGGAAGGTAGTAGGATAGTGGAGTTGGAGGTAGACAATGAGGATGTATACAAAAAGACAATGCAAGAGGTGTGGAAAGACACGTGGAAGTGGTGGTGGAGAAGGTGGTGAGAGAGAGGGGTGGAAGCGGCGATGGAGGAGGTGGTGGGAGAGGCGGTGGGAGAGATGGTGGGAAGGAGTAGCTAGAGAAGTGGGAAGTGGAAGAATGTCAAAGAATGAGGGGGTGGTGGATTTGTTAAAAGATTCTATAGATTGTTGAACCCTCTCTCTCAAGTTTTGGTTCATATTGAAGTATGTCTATGTCAACTTTGGCATAGAAGGTTTGGACACCTTCATCACAAAATGTTACCAACTCTACATTCAATGGTGAATGACATCCCTGAGTTCAAGGAGGACCATGAAGGTGTATGAAAGGGATGTGAATTAGGTAAAAATGTTAATAAACCATTTGGAAGTAGTGCTTCAAGGTCAAAAGATGTCCTCAATCTCATTCATCGTGATGTCTATGGTTGTATGTCTACAAAGTCTATTGGAGGTCATCTATATTAGGTAATATTCATTGATGACCACTCAAAGAAAACTTGGATCTATTTTCTAAAGTCCAAGGATGAACTATTCAACAAATTTCAAGAATTCATAGTTGAAGTGAAGAACCTTATAGAAAGGAGGGTAAAAGTATTAATATCTAAAAATGGAGGAGAGTAGACATCAAAGGAACTCATAACTTCCTATAAGGAGGATGGGATTAAGAGGCATTTGATAGTCCCATATAATCCTCAACAAAATGTAGTTTATGAAAGAATTGATCAATTGAGGAAAGTGTAAGAGCCATGTTACATGAACACGAGTTGCCAAAATTTATGTATGGTGAAGCAAACGAAACTACACTATATGTTCAAAATCGAAGTGCTCATAGATCACTAAACAACATGACTCCTTAGGAGGCATTCACTAGAAAAAAACCAAGTCTAGACCATCTTCAAAAATTTGGTTTTCCTTTCTATATCACATTCTGAAATATAAGAGAAAGAAATTAGATCCTACAAGCATGAAAGGTATATATGTTGGCTACAATAACATATTAAAGGCCTATAGGATCTACATATAGGAAGGATGCCTAATAAAAGTAAGATGATATTATATCTTTAATGAAAATATTACAATCAAGAAATCAAAGGACCTCCCAATGGATTGTGATGATGAAGATCTTACAGTATTTGAAGAAGAATGCACTAGGGGGGAAGAGAATTCAAATAATGAAGAAGAAGGTCCCAATGAACCTATCCAACTAGTAATCATGCCTGAAAGCAAAAATATACCTAATTTGTTGAACTCTACTCTTCTAGATGCAAAATGACATGAAGTAGCCAAAGGCATGTTCAAGGAAAGTAGGAAGTTCAAAAGATATTTAAGGTATCCAACCTATATCACGAAGTTAATAGAAGCAATACCATCCACGTTGGAAAAGGCCATAAAAAATAAAAAAAGGAAAGATGACATGAATGAAGAACATCAATTAATAATGAAGAATGGAGTATGGGAGATCATACCTAGGCCTAAAGAGAAATATGTGGTAACTTTGAAGTGGCTCTACAAGATTAAACATGTAGCAGATGGACGCATTGATAAATATAAGGAAATATTTGTGGCTAGGGGCTTCTCCCAATGGGAAGGCATCGATTATGAAGAGACATTTGCACCTACAATAAGGTATACAAATATATTTTTGTTGGTCTCTTCGGCAACATCAATGGGATGGAACATCCACCAAATGAATGTCAAGACAACATTCCTGAATGGTACTATTGATGAAGAAGTCTATACAGAACAACCCTTGGGATTTGAATTAATTGATAGAGAGACTTATGTATGTAGGCTAAAGAAGGCACATTATGTCCTTAAGAAAGCACTAAGGGAATTGTATTGAAGGATGGATAGATACCTAAAAAGATTGAGATTCTTGAAGAGTTGTGTTGATCTAAATCTCTATATCAAAGTTGTTAAGGATACGCCCATAATAATTCTTTTTATGTGGATGATATTCTCATGAAAGGCATAGAAGGTCATATTCAAGGGTGAAAGAAGCATCTAGGAGTAGAATTCGATATGATGGATCTAGGCTTATGCACTATTATTTTAGGTTGGAAGTTTGGCAAGGACATGATGAGATTTATCTAGGTCAAGGAAATTATGTGATTGATATGCTAAAAAGGTTTGAAATGATGGACTACAAACCTATGAGAACCCCTACGGTAACAAACTTAAAGAGGCTAAGAATTTCTGAATTAAGCCTTGTTGTTCAACGAGGTATAGACAATTGATTAGGCTCACTAATGTATATGGTAAATACTTGACTAGATATTTGTTTTGCATTGAATATTCTCAGTCAGTTCAGGGTAGAGCTCAAGCATGATCATTGGATGGTAACCAAGAATATACTAAGATATCTTCAAGGAACAATCCACTACTACCTAAAGTATGATAAGGGGAATGATGTCCACTTCATTAGATATACGTATTCCAATTAGAGAGGTAGTGATATGGATGAGATAAGCACTACTAGAGGATGTTTTAGTTTGTGATCCTCCATGATATCTTGGATGAGTAGAAAGAAAGAATTGGTTGTTTTAGGTAGTGTTGAGGCTAAATACATTGTAGCCTGCGAAGTAAGAAGGGAAGTTGTCTGGTTGAGGAAGTTGTTATCTAACCTGTTTGAAGGGACGATTGACCCTACAATGATAGATTATGACAACAGCAACTGTATAAGGTTGTAAGAAGACCCAATGTTACTTGGAAAGGCAAATCACATAAATAATAAGTATCACTACATATGAAAGTTGGTCCAAGATGGAGTGTTGCAGTTATGGTATATCTCCACCAATGAATAGCTAGCTGACATCTTGACAAAATATTTTCCTAATAAGAAACTCATGTATTTGAGAGACAACCTTCGACTAGTTGATATATCCTCCCTAGTTGAGAGGGATATAGACACATCATTCTTGTCTTCACTTTGTCAAGAATGAATGGAGGATTCAATAAGCATCTCGATTTTGATACTCTTTGAGGATGAGATAGGGCATCCAATATAAGAGTAGTTGAAGAGGAAATTCCTTGAAGATGTGTTATTCGAACATAGGAATTGTCCTAAAAGGACATAACCTATGAAACCTAGGTGGGGTATTTGCCTTGCGACATTGATGATGGTGCCTATCAGTCATTGGTCTCGCCAACATTGTCCCCTGGTCTTATGGAGAGATAGAGTTGTTAGTCAAGACCTTTCTATGTGACAATGCTGGTTGGTATGATATAAAGAGATAAGATTAAAGGATAGCTTATGATATGGCTTACCAATGTGACTCTTATTATGATATCTCTTCAGTCTAAGAATGTCTATGTGCCATTTTGAAAACCTCCGTAGTTAAGAGGGACAATTGAAATGTGTAACTAGGTTCGGTCTTCATAAATACAAAATGTACTTTTGATTACTGTAGATTGTAAAAAGAAAGAAAATTTATTATTATTATTTTTGTAGCATGGGTTTCATGCTCAAGGTCTTTTATTTAGAGGTCAAGTTCCCATTAAATAAAGAATTCAAAAGAGTCATTTTCATATGAAGAATACCCCATCAAGAACATTGTAACTTGTAAAAGGAATCATTTTTGTATTTGTAAGTGTTAAAATACCCTTCAAGATCAAGTAAGTCTGGTAGCTAAGAAGTCACCCTCATTACGGCATGTCCTCCTCCTTCGAAGCCTATATAAAGGAGGGAAATTGACCTCCTATGGACACACTCATCTTCTCATCATCTAATAAAAGGAGAAGACGAAGGCTAGCAAAAGAGCAAGAAGAATGAAGGAAATTTGTTTTGGGTTGTTTCTCTCTCTCTCTCTCACACACACTTGTGAAGAAAGAAGGCATGGTTTTGCTGCTGCAAAATCAAAGTTGAGGAAATTTTAGAAAGAAGGTCGAATGAAGGTATATTATATCACCTAAAAACCCTAGAAGAAGGAGAAAATCATTTGAAGGTCAAGAGAAGCCTTGTAGCCAGTGAAACTACTCACATGTGTGGAAGTACCAACTGTTGTTTGGGGCCAAAATTTTAAGACCTATGGTGGAGGTTAAAATTTTGTAGTTGGGGATCGAATTTGTGCAGATGGAAGATATTTAATTGGGTTTCACTTGGACAGAGGAAGCGCATCATCTAGGAGGTACGAATTGGTATTGAAAGGGTATTGGTATTGCTTTAGAGGAATTAGAATTCATCATTTGAATAATCTATTAGAAGAGAAGAGATATGTGGGTTTTCCTCTCAAGTGGAGAGGTTTTAGCCCTGGATTGCAACCTACATCTTGTGTTCTTTTGTATTCTTCATCTTATTATTTTGGTAGTTGTTTGATGATAAGAACAACATAATAACAAGAGAAGAAACTAATAATCTAGAAAATTAAAAATACATCACAAGAAGTTAAAAAGAAATCATCCTAAATATATCTCTTAGATTTATCAAGAAAATGGAGGTGGAGGTGGTAGAGGAGGAGAAAGGTCATGGAGTAGGATGTGGAAGAGGAGGAGGCATAGGGGATGGCAGTGAGCTATTAGAGTTGTAGGTTGAAGAGGATGAGGAGGTGGGAGAGATGATGGGGGTTTAGTAGTTAGATAAGGGGGAGATGGAAGAATGAGGGGGTGGTGGAAGGGGATGACGAAGTGATAAGTTGTGAAACAAGGGGTCGATGGAAAGGGAGGAGGAAGTGGAGGAGGTGTAGAGGAATTCAAAGAATTACAAGATTTAATAGGGAAGGATTATGAGAGGAGGAGGTAGGGGAAATGGATACATAGGTAGACAAAATCAAAGGAATGGTGGTAGATGAGGAGGATAGTAGAGTCGGATGTGGAAGAGGATGAGGAAAAGGGGAAGGTAGCAAGGGTAGTAAAGGAGGTTAGGGAAGAGAGGTGGAAGAGGAGGTGGAGGAGGAGGTGGGATATATGATGGGGGAGGAGTATTAGATAAGGTAGAAGGAGGAGGAATGAGGGGGTAATGGAAGGAGAGGAGGAAGTGGAGAAGTTGATAGAGGAATTCATAGAATTATAGGATTCAATAAGGGAGGATTAAGAGAGGAATAGGTAGGATAAATGGAGACAAAGATAGAGGAAATTAAGGTGGCATTGGTAGAGGTGGAGGAATGTTTAGTAGATTTAGAGTTGGAAGAGGATGTGGCATAAGCGCAAGTAGTGGGGTTAATTTAGGAGATGAGTGAGAAGGGGTAGAAGATGTAATGGTGGAGAAGGTGGGAAATATGATGGAGGAAAGAAAAGGATCAGGTGGAGGAATAAGGGAGTAATGGAAGGGGAGGAGAAAGTGGAAGAAGCCATAGAAGAAGTCATATAATGACAGGATTTAATAAGGGAAGATTAGGAGAGTAGGTAGGGAAAATGTAGACATAGGTTAAGGAAATGAAGATGTCGATAGTAGAGGAGAAGAAAGTACTGGTAAAATTGGAAATGCAAGAGGAGGAGGTATAGGGCAAGGTAGTGGGCTAGTAATTTTGGAGGTGGAAGAGGAAGATGCATAAGGGAAGCTAGTGGTGGTTGTAGAGGAGGGAGGGAAGAGGGTGGATGAGGTGGTGGAGTAGGAGGTGGGAGAGATGATGGGGGAGGTGGAGGAATGTGCAGGTGCTTGAAGTGGAGGATTAATTTAAGGAGGTGAGAAAGGAATTCATAAAATTAGACAATACAACAAGGGATGATTATTAGAGAAAGTGGTAGGGGAAATGCATAAAAAGATAGAACAAATGGAGGTGGAAGTGGTATAGGAGGGGAAGGTTTGGTCGAATTGGAGTTGGAAGAGGAGGAGGAATAGGGGAAGGTAGTGGGGGTAGTGGAGGAGATGAGAAAGAAGGGGTGGAAGAGGCAATATAGGAGAAGGTAGGAGAGATGATAGGGGAGGATTAGTTAGAGAAGAAGGAGGTTGATGAATGATGATCCATGTGGATATTGGTGGCCACCAGCCTATTTCACTTGGACCCCCACCATTGTTTCTTTCAATTTCCTTAATTGTACCATAGTTTACTATTTTTGGCCATTTTTTTGGTCCTAAACTTCTGAAGGCATTTTGAGGCTCTAAATGATGTTTTTTTTGGAAGACGGGAAAACTTATAGCATGTGATCAAGGTTTGCAGTTGAAATTTGTATTTCTCTGATATATATTTCTAACAAGATATCGTATGCATTAAACAAAAATCATATGCCAAAGTTATGATCCTCAGAATTTGGCATACCAATTTACCCTAACATGGCCCATAGACTTTTAGCAATTAATCTCATAAGGTTAGGTTTTTGGATGTTTAGGGTTGTCCATTATTTCTCAATAATAAATAGGCCTTCGATCCCATTGTAACATAGTTTAGAAGTCATGAAGCTACCACATCTCTTCTCAAAGATAAGCTACCTTTTGCCTGAGCTAGTTTATTTCCATTCTACATGTAAACAACTTTTAACACTTTGTTATTAATGAAATGAAGTTTTGTTTTTTTTTTTGCATCTCATTTTTTTTTTTTTTTTTTTTTTTTTTTTTTTTTTTTTTTTTTTTTTTAATTT
>APFE030691250.1:47269-65449 GCA_000404065.3 Pinus taeda | reverse complement strand
TTGAATTTCCTAATAAATTTGATCCTCCTCTGTTGAATTTTTTATATATTTAACACAATATATTGTGGCACTGCTAACAAAAATTTCCATTATTGAATTTTAATGTATACTTAGAGTACCCAGAAGTTTATTTTATTTACCCTTAATATGTTTTATATCAAATTCAAACTCACTGAGAAAGGTCATCCACCTAACTTGTCTAGTGTTTAGATCTGGTTTTCTATAAAAATATTTCAAGCTAATGTGATCGGTCAATAGTGTAAAAAAAATTACCACTAAGTAGTGCCTCCACATTTTTAAGGCATGTATTACTGCATCTAACTCTACGTCATATACTGCATAGTTATTTTCATTTTTTTCATCTTTCTAGATTCATAATCCACTACACAATTTTCCTGCATTATGACTGCACCTAGTCCCTTCAAACAAGCATGTGTGCATACAAAAAACTCCTTTTCTTGATTTTCAATCATCAAAATAGTTGCTACTGTTAATAGATGTTTCAACTTGTCAAAACTCTTGTGGCACTTGGTTGTCCACTCAAATTTTGTGCCCTTTTTGTAAATAAGTGATAGGATAGGCCAAGTTTGAAGGACCTTCAGTGAACCTTCTATAGTAGCCGGTAATCCCCATGAAGGATAAGACATCTGACACATCCTTAGGTATGGGTGAGTTCAAAATGGCCTTATCCTTTTCCAGATCAACATACAATCCCTATTTTGAAATAACATGGCCCAAATATTATATTTTACCTTCGTAAAACACACATTTACTAAATTTTGCATATAATTCATGTTCCCTAAAAGTTTATAGTACCAATTTCAAATGTTCTTCATGCTCCTCTTCATTTTTGGAGTACACTAAAATATCAGCTATAAAAACTAGTACAAATTTATCAGGGTACTTACTAAGCACACTATTCATTAAACACGTAAATTTTGTCTGTGAATTTGTAAGACCAAATGGTAACACTACAAATTCACAGTGAACATATCTAGTTTGAAAGTTTGTTTTGTGGATGTCTTTGTCTTTATTCTTAATTGGTGATACCCTGTCAAATCAAATTTTGAGAATATGGTTTCCCCTCTTTCTTTGTCAAACAAATCATCTATGGAGGGAAACACGTATTTATTTTTTATGGTTAGTTTGTTTAGTTTCCTGTAATCTATGTGCATTATAAATGTACCATATTTCCTTATCATAAATAATACTTAGACTCCCCATGATGAAATGTTTGGCCTAATGTAACATTTATTGAGTATTTCTTGTAACTATATTTTCAACTCTAATATTTATGGAATACCCATTTGGTAAAGTATTATAAAAACTGGGGTAGTTCTAGGTACTAAATCAATATGGAATTTTATGTCTCTATGGGGAGGTAGTCGTACAATGTCTTCAGAGAATACATACTTGAAATCCCTAATTACTCATAACTCCTATAAATTATGATTTTTTGTCTTCTGAATATTTTCCTCAAACTAGATAGCAAATAGTTGACAACCTTTTCTTACGCTTCTCTTCAACTCTAATGCTGAAATATTTCTAACTGAAACTAATAATTCTGGAATACCCATTTGGTAAGGTATTATAGACGGTATGGTAGCCCTAGGTACTAAATCAATAGGGAATTTTATGTCTCTATGTGGAGGTAGCCCTGGAATTTCTTCACAGAATACATCTTTGAAATCCCTAATTACTCGTAACTCCTATAAATTCTGATTTTCTGTCTTCTAAATATTTTCTTCAATCTGAAAAGAAAATTTACGACAACCTTTTCTTACTCTTCTGTTTAAATGTAACGCTGAAATTTTTCTAACTGAAATAGTTTTTTGTATGCCTTTTATCAATTGTGTTATGCCTTCTTTATTTATACATCTCACTATTTTCTCTAAGTAGTTCAATGCAACTCTATGTTTTTCTAGCCAATCCAAACCTATTAGGAAATCGTACGAACCTAAAGGAATTATATTTAAACTTCATTTTGACAACCATTTAAGTTTACATGATACTATTTCACATGGTTGATTACTTTGATTTTGGTGTATGATGCTAGCTGTACTAACCATTCATTCTTAAAATTTTCAGAGTTGAAATTACATTTTTCCACAATCTAGCAACTGGTATAACTAAGAATAGCAACTCGACCAATTAGTACAAAAATAGAATTGTTCAATACGTTAATTTCAATCTTGATCATAGTGGTTTGGTGATCCGCTTGTCTATCTTCCAACTTATCTTTGGGATGTTCCTTGCAATATCATTCGCTGTTGTGGCTTCATAAAATGCTTGTATATTTTGAAGAGTCATTTGTTTATGTGGGGCATCACTCATTAATTTAGGTTGTCAAAACCCCCAACACTTTAAAGGTTCTATTTCCTTAACCCTAATTGTATTTTTATTATTCATCTCCATGGGTTTTGACATCATTTCAGATTGATCAGTCTATGTTCTATTATTTCAGTTGCGCTTCTTTTGTTGGTGATACGTTCAAAAATTCATATGATATGCATGCGTTTTTCTTTTTTTTCCCCTTTTAGTTGTAGTTTTTTACCATACTTTATCAATATTTGGAGCCTTCTTCCCCATTTTTAACTGCCGATAACACATTCTTTCTTTCCTCATTGCTTAATCCATTGTCTTAATATTGTCAAACTCAATCCTTTCAATATAGGAGATAGGTAAGAAATTTAAAAATATATGTACTTTATCTTTATCTTCCTTGATATATGGGACATAACATAGTAAATTGTTGAATTTAGAAAAAAATGCATCCATATTTAATTGTCTCAATCTTAACTCATGGAATTCCTTTACCTGATAATTATAGTACCATTCATTTAGATATTTAGACTGGATTTTTACTAGATATCTTTCCAAGAAAATGTGTTCTCTTCCAGCATATGTACTATTTTGACGTCCTCTCACAAGAGAGCAACTTTTTCCTCAAAATTATGTAGGTTTTAACTCTGCAAAAAAAATTACCTGTAAATGAATTCTTAAAGCAAAAAATATACAATGATGAGAAACACAAAAAAATAAACAAAGATTTCCCCTAGATCCCAAAATTGGGACTACCAGATTTATTTTTCATTATATTCCTCTCAATGTTACAATACATATATATAATGTTGAAACATCCATCAACCCCAATCCATTAATCCTTGATTAGAACATAACCGTAGTTCCTTTGATAAAATATACAAAATACCATGGGAAGAAAACCATCATGCCCACAACCATGTGAGAAATCCATGGACAAAAGCATAGGTAGGTCCACCCCCCTAATAAGTAGGTTGTGGAAAGAATATAACACACAACCAACATTCGCCCACTTGTTGTTTTCTTTCCACAGGGGGTCGCATGAGAGCTTAGTCATTCATCCAACCCTGCAATGGCCATTATTTCTCTACACAAGGAGAACTTCTTAGTGCTCACATACTTTCTCAATGCATCTATAGTATTCTTCAGAGTGTCCACCTTTACCAACAACACCTTTCTCTCCTCAACCATATCCCTCAGAAAATGATACTAAACATCAATTTTCTTTGTCTTTGAATCATAAGCAGAGTACTTTGGCACGAAAATTTCACTTTGGAAATCACAGTCTATCCTTATAGCTCGTTGTAATAACCCCATACTTAAACACAATCTCTCCAACCAAACTGGTTCCTTGCTTGCATGAGTGGTTTCCATGTATTCTTCCTCTATAGTTGAAAGTGCCACTACAAACTGTCTCTTGCTCATTCAACTGACTACACCTCCAAATAAGTTAAACTCATACCCACCTGTAGATCTTCTCTGATCCAGATTGCCAACCCTATATGCATAAAAAAAACCACGAATGTACAAACTCTATCCAATCCTAGTCTTCCTTGGTAGCATAAGACATAATCACTAGTGTCACACAAATTACTAAAATCTGCTTCACTGTTGTCCATTGCTCCTTCCCTGGTTTTGATATAAACCTACTCAACACTCCCACAACATGTGCAATGTCTAGCCAAGTATAGACCATTTCATACATTAGGCTACTTAATGCACTTACATATGGAACACGAGGCATGTCCTCTTCCTCTTATTTTGTCATTCGACATTCTTCACTAGATAATTTTACACCTACAAGAATAAGAACCTTCACCCATTTAATATCCTACATATTAAAACTTTGCAATATTGCCTCGACACACTTCCTCTATTTTAGACAGATCTTCCTCTTTGCTCGATCCCATTTAATTTCCATGCCCAAAATATGGTTCGCAACACCAATATTTTCATGTCAAATTTGGAAGAAAATTGGGTCTTGAATTCCTAGATAATTTCTTTGTTTTTCCCAAGCAACAACGTATCATCCACATATAGGACCAAATAAATAACATGGTAACCAATTAATTAAAAATCCACACAGTTATCTGCTTTGCTTCTGGTTAAGACAAGTCACCATATATATGTATCATATTTCTAATACCACTTCCTTTGTGATTGTTTTAATGCATACAAAGACATTTTTAACATGTATACCAGTTCTTTCTTACCCTTCATGCAAATCCTTCAAGTTGCTTCATGTAGATCTCTTCTTCCAGATCCCCATGAAGAAATGTTGTCTTGAAATCCATATGTTCTACCTCAAAATTAAAAGCAACATCAACTAATAAAATTAATCTAATAGAATTTTCCTTGGCAACAAGAGAAAGAAATATCACAAAAAACAATTCCTGGCACCTAAGAATAACCTTTTTCTACCGACTGAGCTTTCTATTGCTCCAGCTTTCCTTCTACATTTATCTTCTTCTTAAACACTCATTTGCTTCCAATGGGTTTCCTTCCAACCGACAACTCCACTAGATTCCAAGCCTCATTTTTGTCCAAAAATGTCATTTCATCAACCATGGCATATTTCTAGAGTTTTCCATCCTCTAAATCTACTACCTCCATGATAGTTCTAGGACCATCATCAATAATAGATAAAGAAAAATTTGAACATAAATTAGTTGCACTATACCTTTCTCGCAACCTTCTTTCCCGAATTGATCTTCTCATAGCTGGAGTTTGTGGATCTTCATCTTCTGATTCCTCTTCTGCTGTAGAGTCTGATTCTTCCTCCTTTAGCTCAAACTCTATCTTCTCAGGCTCCTTTGGTAGGAATTCATTTTTAATAACATATTTCACCTCTCTAAACACCACATCACAGTTGTACAAAACCTTCCTTGTTTTTGGGTTCTAATGCTTATAACCTTTTAAACCATCTTTATAAAAATAAATATACACCTTTCATATTTACTATCCAACTTGGTTCTTTTCTCCTTTGGAACATGTACATATGCATCGCATCCAAATACCCTCACAAGTGAAAGAGAGGGTTTCTTACCAGTCCATACCTCTTGTGGAGTATTATCCTCCAACAGTGATGAGGGTGATCTATTAATGAGTTAACATGCAGTCTCCAATGCCTTTGTCAAGAATTCATGTACTAACCTGTTAATTTTAGGTATGTTCTATGCTAGAGCAATTTATTTCAATTTCTTTTCCACATTAGCAATCACATCAACATAAAGTAAACTGCAGATAGAACATAAAGAAAAAATTGTAGAAGAAAAGCGAAGACAAGAGGACACAAGATGTGGTGCTATCCAGGGACAAACCCCACAATGTGGGGAAATTCTTGATCAATTCATCTTTTATGTTCTTCAAAGTTCAACAGAGAAAGTGAGAGAGATAGTACATTTACAATAGAAGTCAATCACTTTGACTTTTGATATCGGCATGAGATCAGTTGAAGACATATTGCTTCAACTGATTCTCTAAGGTGACTCATTCACCTATCATAGTGTTGCATCTCATCTATTCCCTGCACATTACCGTGTAACACCTTGTTGTACTATTACATGTGTTGAACCTTGATGGCTGAGCTACTCTCATCTCCATGTTGCTCATCATGCTGCATATTCCATGGTCTTATTCATCATCAAGTTACCAATGCTCATGATCTCATTCATCATTATGCTGCCCATGCTCATATCATCATGTGTCATTATCCTGCCCATGCTCATATCATCATGCATCATTATGCTGCCCATGCTCATACCATCATGTTGCATATTATGCTTCCCATGATCTCATACATGATGCTGCCCATACTCATATCATCGTGCATCATTATGCTACCCATGCTCATATCATCATGTTGCTTATTATGTTGCCCAATATCTCATACATCATGTTGCCTTCCTTCGGAGACAGATGCTCCGGTTGTTTCGACAGTTCCTGTTAGTTTCATCTTTTCCAGCAGTTTTGACAGTTCCAACATTTCCGGCTTTTCTGGATTTTTTGGCTTTTCTGGATTTTTCGGTATTTCTGGCTTTTGTAGTGTTTCCGGCTTTTTTTGCAGTTCCAAATTTTCCAACAATTCTGGTTTTTTTGGCTTTTCTGACAGGTCCAGCTTTTCCCGCAGTTCTGGCTTTTTCGGCTTTTCCCACAGTTCTAGCTCGGTGTAACCCAGTCGAAAGGGCCCACTGTTCCACACGTCTATATGTGGTGACGTGTCCACAAATATTGGTTTGTGATCCTACGTGGAGATTGTCCGTGGAGATTTTTACTATGGTTTGTAGTTGTGAGTTTAATGTCGCGTTAATGGACCACCCTAATGCATCGATCCTGGTTCCAACTCGATCTTTGTGACAAGCAACCATCTCTTTTGGTTATTCTGGATTGTTCTTTGCGCTGGAAATGCCTGTGAGGGTTTTCTGGGTTTGTACCATGGATCCACCGCTTCGTTTGTAATGGTGATTTCTGGTTGATCTCTGGTGGTAACTGTTCACGAATACTCCTCCACTCGACTTGGCTGTGAACTTATGGAAAGTTTCGCTTGCATGTTGGTGTCGCTCGGCTCTGTGGTGTTGATTTGAACCTAGTAAGTTTCTGACTATTGTTTTTATAACTGTATGTGCTCTGTAAATGTTTTTCTATCAGATTTGCTCTTCGTATTCTTGTTCGCTGTATGTGGACTTGTGTATATTGTTCGGTTAGGGTTGCTTTTGAATTATTGCTTGTTTGTGTGTGGTCCTGTGTATGTGGTGCTATCAGGGGTTTGATCTTCGAATTCTTGTTATTTCTACGGCTCAGGTCTGGTTATCGAACCTCATGCTTTCCACTACCCTTGGTTTTCATTTCATGCATGTTGGTGATTGCTCTGAACACAAGGTTACTCTCGCGGTCACTCGTTGGCTTGAATAGGTAATGTCTTCTATCCCTGCTCCAATCTATCCGGCTTTTCTTACTGTTGCTTACCCACATTGCTCCTTTGGTCTCCAGCTTTGCAACTCATCCGTAACGACGCTATGTCTCAAATTCAACTCTGCTTGCTCAGGTAACTATGGTGGTTTTCTCAGTGTGCATCATTTTGTTTAATTGAGTGGTTTCTCCCTTAACACAGATGAAACTTAGCTTTGGTGTTTGTTGGTTATAGGAAGTTGGTTACGGCCTGAGCACGCAGATTCTCTAGTTCCTTTTGTCATAGAGAACCGATTCTCGGTAGGCCTGACTCCTCAAGTATTCGGTCTATTATCCCGAATGATTAATGGTCACAGGTACTGTAGGTTGTCTATGGTTTGTCATTGTCTGTAGCTTGTCGTTGTTGTTTCTTACGCCTTCGATTTGCACAATGGTCGTTGAATAGAAAGGTTGTCGTCGGCTATGGGTAAACCCTCGTCAAGGGCTTCGGTTGTAATGGTACTTCGGTTACATACTTAGTTTTGTTTAACTTACGGGGATAGAACCCGTGGTGTACATATATGTTATTTTTGACAATAATTAGTAGAAATTGCTTGGCAATCGATTTCGATTTCTCAATGAAATGCAAAAATTCATAACAGAATTACCTATGCTCTCTGGTCTCTTTCTATGTGCAATTATTTTTTCGTGATCGCTTTCTGTGAGCAATTATTTTGTCTTGTACTTTAGTTGTTCGTGCCTTTCAGATCTTTTCTTTCCTGTGTGTCGAAATCCGCCCAGGTTGGAGATGAATTGTGTGTCTATTTCGAGAAGTAGAACAATTGCTTTATGTATGCATTCTCAGTTTGTCTCTCTATCAAACTGTAAAAAAAACTAATACTAGAATAAACAATGAAAATGTTTGTAGATGGACAATGGTCTGAGAGATCTATATTTGTATATTGTTTGTTTTATTACTCTTCTTCTGAAATTGTTGAACCCTTTCCCTCTGTTACATTTTGGCTTTTATGCCCTTCCATTTCAGTTGATTTTGCAGTTAATCAAACTGCCATAGGATTTAGTTACAAAAAGATATTGTTATCGTTGATAACCATATTTGTTTGATATTACAAAATTTGTATGAGCAGTTTGTCATTTCTCTCCTAATTTAACAAACTATTCCCTAGCTACTGTTCGAACTACAGTGATTCTAGCTGTCTAACTAACTGTGACTGAATTTACCGACTCTGTTAAAAAAAACAAATTAATTAAAAAAAACTATCTCATGAATACGTAAAAATAAAATAATCCAGTTGATCAATAACCTTCAAACCTGGTTGAGACTTTTCCCGGTTATGGCGAGCTAGATGCTCCTACATCATAACTTTTCTGACTTTTCCATCTTTTCCTTAGGATCTCTCCTCCTACTAAAACCAAAAGACAAGTAGAGAGAGGAAGAGATCCAAGTGTGTGTAGAAATGACTTGAAGTCCTCTTCTATTTATACTAAAACATAGAGGTTGAATAGACATGACTGTTGGGCTTCTGAGCCTACATAAGTTGCTGGCCCACTTAACAATTTGTCCATAACATAAATAAATTCATAACTTCATAAATACTTATCAGAATCGGATGATCTTTAGATCAATTCTACACCTCTCAATGAGAGCGATCCAATAAAAATAATAGTTGCCATAAATAATATGACCCACATGGATTTTGGCCCTAGCTGGCATTTTTATAATAACCCGAAACCACTGAGCATGCTTCTTTCCTTTTCCATCAACATCATGTTCATTCTTTCTAGAAATCCATTTTTTTGAGGTGTGTATGGAGTAGTATTCTGATGCTCTATACCACACTTCTTATAGAACTCTTCAAATTCCTTCTTGAAAAACTCTCCATTGTTATTTGTCCACAAATGCTTTATCTTCTTCTTTGTTTAGCTATCTACATAGTACACATACTTACCTAGGGATGGAACCGACATAGGTCCAAACACATCACTGTGCACCAGCTCTAATATCCCTTTCTCCCTCTTAGCACTAGAGGGGAAACTCACCCAATTATGCTTCCCATATACACAATTTTCATAGAAATCGAAATCGAGAGAGGAATTAGACATACCTTCTACCATACCATTACCATGAAGTAATTGAAGGCCCTTCTCTCCAATATTTCCAAGCCTTCAATACCATTGCGTGGTTTTTCTCCAGAGACCAGTATATTTTCTTCTCCACTTTCAAGAACCACATAATTGTTGCACCCATCAATAAAAGTATTACCCAAAAGTTTGTACATAGTTCGAATCCGAAATCCCTGAATCAATACTAATTTCCCCAAACAATCTTATAAGTATCTTTCTTGAACACTCTTTTTACACTTACGTCATCCATCTTGCTTACAAAAATTAGATTTCTGGCTAATGCAGGAATATGTAGAACACCCAAAAGTTTTCTCATCTTTCCACCCTACAACTTCAGCTTGACTTTTCTGCATTCGATGATTCTATCCTTCCTAGTATCCCCAAAGAAGATAACACCACCATAATATTTCTCATACTCACAAACCAGACCCTATGGGGAGTGGACTGAAAGAATGCACTTGAGTCAATCGACCATGCCTCATGATCTACATTTGTACTTTAAGAACAAGCCAAGTACACATCCCCACCTTCATCTGAGGTGGTTTTTGCCTCTAAAGAAGGAGCATAATCATATTTTTTTTCTTTCTCAAGAGCTTTAGATCTACAATCCTTTTGATAGTGACCTTCCTTTCCATATTTCCAACACACCTTTACAAGTTTTCCTAGAGATTTGGAACTCCCATTAGATTTAGATCTCCCTCTTAAGGAATTAATTTGTTTTTTTTTTGTTATAAGACCATCCTCATACAGACAAGGCATCACCACTCTAGCTCTCCATAATTCTCCCTCTCATCTCCTCTGACAAGAAGCATGACAATATTTCATCACACTTCAAGATAGTTGTATTGCTATATATTGTAACAATTAGATTATCCCACGAATTGTAGAGAACACAACAAACTGACGGACACATCTTCATCTGAAATTTTATTATCAACATATAACAATTGGCTTACCACAATATTAAAGACATTTAGATGCTTTATCACTAAGTCTCCATCCTTCATCCTCAGGTCATGCAACTTTTTCCATGGGAACAATTTGTTCTCTAGAGACTTAGATTGATAAAAATTCCCTAACTTGTCCCACAAAGCCTTCGTTAAAGCTTCCTCTAATATATTAAAAAATATCTAATATGAGATACATAATTGTATTGTGCTCTTTGCTTCTTGATCCAACTGCTTCCATTCTTCATCGAACATTTCCATTGGTTTAGTACCCAAATCTGTCATGATCCACTGATCTATATCCCCTACTAGATCCTCCATATTGAGCTTCCACAACTCAAAACTTTGACCATTAAATTTCTTGATCTCTATCTTTCCACTAATTTCCAGCTTCTTTCACCACAAGAATCGATCCTGTAGATGTCCCACTGAAAAGGGTCTACAACTTTGATACCAAATGTAGGTTTTAACTATATATATAAATTACATGAAAATAAATTCTTAAAACAAAAAATATATAATAGCGAGAAACACAAAAAAAATACGCAGAGATTTCCCTTGGATCGTAAAATTAAGACTACAATATTGATTTTTCATTATATTCCTTTCAGTGGTACAATACATATATATACATGTTGAAACTTCCATAAATCCAGATCCATTAAACCTGGATTAGGACATAACCATAGTTCCCTTGATTGGATCTACTAAATACCATGGGAAGAAAACCATCGTGCCCAAAACCATGTGTGAAATCCATGCAAAAGACCATAGGTCGGTTGTGGAAAGAATATAATACAAAACCAACAACTGATAAATTGATAGCATGGCCTTCAAATTTCCGTCATACTCATAAACATGGGAATACTTTGTGATGTTGAGAATCCATGCTTCTATATCCTCCTCCTTTTCACCATCAAATTTATTGGGATTTCTTTTATTAAATTCCCCCTACAACTCCACTTTCTTCTTCTTTTTCTATGCCTTTGGATAGGTTTCATTTGATACATTTTTTATTTTATAATTTTATGCTCCTGTCTCATTATTTTTTCCCTTCAAAGATTCTACCTTATCGCCATCCCCCATTGCCTCTATGGGTTTTTGACTAGATTTTTCAGTCAAGCCCTATATCAACTTTTCTTGTTTTGCAGAGGCCCTCAAATACCTCTCATGACTATTTCTGATATTTTCCAATTCTTGCAATAAACTTCTCACAATCTCGAGGAGCTAGCTTCCTAGTGGGGTATGTTATCCCCCATACTCCACATGAATTTCTTCTCCCTCTCGAGAAGGTAGATTTGAAGCATCAACCATTATGTCGTGTAATGTGGCTTCACTAGGGTACCTTATTGTCAATAGAACACATATTGGTTTAAATATATTAAACATATACACCATTATTTACAAGTTTATTCACACTAGTGGTTTCTCGTAGGCCTAGTTTTTGAACTTCTGCTCTGATACCATTTGTCACGTACCCCATTTTTGCCTGTATTTTTTTTTTTTAGTTACAATGTTTTACATGGATATTGTCTCCTTCTAACATGCATTGGCCTCTAATAATAATACATACATTTGAGTCCAGAATAAAACATTCTCTCTTAAAATTTACACTATGAAATTTGGTAATCAATTAGCCATCTCACTCCATATGTATGTCCTTGATGTAGATATACTCATTGCTTTAGAATACTTTGTATAGGTACTTCTAATGATAAAAATGTTGTTACCCTAAGAGGTAACTTTTGTATGTCCTTATATAAATGGTACCTTACTTAAGTTCTAAGGCATCTAATATGTATGACCACTTGGGGGTCTAGTCGAGCTTATATCCAGCCTATGTTTCTATAGTCCATCATTATTTCTAACATGTAAATTCACCTAATCACGCACCCATGTGGGATGTAAGGTGTGCTCTATAGTTTTTTATTGTAATCACATATTTACACTTGGTGATATGAGACTAGAACATGTCAAATGTCCATGTTATTAATGCATTCCATTAGTATTGGGATCCATCTATCGCAATGATTTACATGATTTCACCCTAGGGCTGTAGTTCATCTACTCAAACCTTAACTCTATACCATTGTTTGGTTGTATTTCACCTCTCATTTCACCTTGTTTATTCATAAAACATTTTCGTGAGGGTGAGATGGTTTATGCACCTATAATCTAATTATCATGGACATTTGGCCCTTTTACGTAGTTGTACTCTTCTACTGTAGCATTTTCAGCTTGGAGACAGAGAGGAATAACTAGTAAGGTCTTTATTTGGAGTCCTTCTACTCAAATTTTGTAATCATCCTCTTAATAAGCTTGTGGAATCAATGAGATTTATCTTAATTTCGAGTGTTATGCTATGTTTACTTCACTAAGGTACCCATCGGGTGATGAAATTGACTAGCATTTGGAGGGTTTGGGTTCAACACAGATGTTTTATTTATTCCCATCTCCCTTAGTGGTACCGTGGTTGTTCATTAGAATTTCTCCCCTTTTCCCTAGTTGGTTATGGAATCCCCTGGAGTTCTACTTCCTAATCTTTTTTTTCCTCATTTTCTTTGGCATAGAGTTCTGGCATGTGTTGTTGTGTGATTGGCGTGTTGTATGCACAAGTAACTTAAAATGGGTTTAGCATAATTAGTGTGTTATTTTTGTTTATTTCGAGTAGTAACATTGGTAAGTCCCTATACTACTGGTGTAGCCCCTTATTTTTATTTTTGGCATATCCCCCTCTTTTTTTGTTTTTCCCATGTAGTCCCCATATTGCTATTATTGTGCCTCGTCAAAGCTGACTATCGTTATTATTGTGCAATTACATTATTATTGTTATGTAGGCTGTGATTATATCGTGACCCCTTAGACTCATATATATAGAAAGGAGGTATTTTAATTTGTATCATCCAATAATTTTTCATTTATTTAATGTAAACGAGGTTTTCCCCTCGAAGATGATACTTTCTTATTTGTTGATCTATCATTTTCTGAGCGGGATGCATAACATTTGGTATGAGAACTTTGGGTTCAACGGTTTTGCTGTTGCAAATAAGTCATTGTGGAATTTTTTCTATAACTATGTTTCTACAAAGTTTCAGAAGCTGAAAGTTTTACCACAAGGAGCTGAAATCCCGACGAAATGTGTGTAGAAATTTCAGCTATTTCTTCGCTATAGTTTGAGAGATATGATCCACATAAGTTAGGGTTTTTGCATGCTCCAAAATTTCATATCACATAGGTGGCCTTGATAATATAATCATATCGTCCTCTACGAGCACTGGATTTGAATTTTGTAAAACATTTCCACAATTGAATGGACTGTAGTATCTTGTATATCATTTTCAGTGCTGAAGGTCAAAACAGTGGCACGTGGAACTCTATACAAGTTCACTCTACTGAACGAGTCCATAATCAAGCCATGAATGGAGATTGGACATAACTTTACCTTGAAGAATCAAAATTTAGTCTGACTTGTGGCAATGGAAAGAAGACATAGAGGGATACCATAGGACCTAATTTCAAACCTTGAAGATCCAAATTTATAGAGATACAACAAATTCAATACTGAGCTACTACAAAGCAAGAAAAAAGTGTGTATTGTTTTAAAATTTGCATAAGTTTTGTTTGAAAGATCAGTTTGATTTGATTCGAGTGGCATATTGAAGCATAAATATCATTATTTTATTCCAAAATGACTCAAAGTAAGAAAAATGAAACACCTAGTAGGCAACCATCAATCTGTACGATGACGCATGAAGAAGAGGAAGAAACACAATTTGATATATCAAAATTACAACATCAAAAGCAACAAATTTCTCTCTCACAAAGAGTATCCAAAAAGGAAATGAAAGCTAAGATGGATGGTTTGAATAATTGTTTAAAATAATACATGGAAGGTTTGAAGGATGGTTTAAAAGTAGACATGGAATGTTTGAAAGAAGGTTTGACAAAGTTGATACAACAAATGCTTCCTAATGATGAAAAGATAATAGATGAAACTCATGATGAGAAAAAAAGAAATGTTAATCAGGATTTCATAGAATCTAACATTGGATTGAATACCCACCATATTGCATATATCGATATGAGGAATTTTGATGGCAAGGATCTGGTAACATGGATATTACAAATGGAGCAATATGTTGATCTCCATAATGTGAAACACACACAAAAGGTATGCATTGCAACTTTATATTTAAAACCCAATCTGTTTGTATGGTATCGATGACTTCATTCTTGTAAACCACTTCTCACTTAGTCAATTTTTAAGGAGGAAATGATAGAACATTATGAGGATATAAATAGCAACAACTTCTTTAGCCAATTGATAAATATCAAACAAAAGGGTTCAATGGAGGAGCACATTGAGGTCTTTCAAAAATTGAATATAAGGGTAAATGATATTTCAGAACAACATAGGATTGATGCCTTCAGAGGGAATTTAAATTATAACGTCCAACATGAGGTTTTCCTTTCAGAACTTGATTAATTGGTGAAGGAATTCAGGGTGGCAAGAAAAGTTGAAAGAAAAATTATGGAAACAGGGAAGTCTACCACTCAAAACTATAGATATGGAAGTGTTGCTTCTCCTATACTTCCAAAACCTACAAGGTTGAGACCACAATAATTGGAAGAAAAGAAATAAAAATGGCTTTGTTATAGTTGTGATAGAAATTAAACTAAAGGTCATAAGTGTGCTGAGAAGAAATTATTTTACATAGTCTGTGAAAAGGAAGAAGAAAAGGAACAAGAAACATCAAAAGAAGAGAATATACACCAGGAACCAACCCTAGAGAAAGAATAAATGAATCTGACCATATCTTGTACTGCATTGGCAAGAATTACTACTCCCAAACTATCAAGATAGAATGACATATCAAGAATAAAAAGGTAATAATGTTGATTGATTCGGGTAGTAACCACAATTTTATTCATTGTAAGATAGCCAAGGAATTGAATTACTTCGTACATCCAACAATAGAGTGTCAAGTAACGGTGACAAATGGAGGAACTATAAATTGTTCTGGAGAGTTCCATAATATCAAGCTAACCATCGGGGAATATGTATTGAATAGTCTAATTATTTCCAATCTAATGGGTGGTGTTGATGTTGTACTAGGAGTCCAATGGCTACAATATTTGGGTACGATTGATTTTAATTTTGAATAACTTTTCTTGAAATATTTTTGGGAAGGAAAGGAAGTTGAATTAAGGGGTATCATAGGGCAACTAGTAAAACTAATCAGTTGTAATGGAATGAAAATGCATATAAATAAAGAAGAACAAGGCGTAATTGCACAAATTTTCCCCTTAGAGTTTCAAACATCGAGATCATCTATTTCTCTAGATCTCTAAAACTCTTGCACAATCATTTCAAGGTATTTGATATTCCCAAAGGCCTCCAACCTATTCTTGATCATGATCATGCTATTCATTTGATTCCATGAAGTGTTCCTACAAACATCAGGCCTTACAAATATCCCTATATCAAAAAGAGTGAAATTGAATGTATGGTTGCAAAAATGTTAGAGGTTAGTATAATTAAACCTACTCAAAGTTTTATCTTTGCTTGAGTAGTATTGGTGCATAATAAGGATGGATTGTGGCACATGTTTCTGGATTTTAGGGAGCTCAACAAGGTCATTATTAAAGATAAATTTCCCATTCCTGACATTGATGAATTCTTCGATGAACTACATGGAGAAATTGAATTCACCAAGTTTGATCTTCATTTAGGATATGATCAAACTAAAATGAATATTGGATACATTCTAAAAACAATATTTAGAATTCAAGAGGGTCATTATGAATTTCCAGTCATGCCTTTTGTCCTTACCAACCCACCTTCTCTATTTCAAGGTTTAATGAATTCCATTTTTGAACCGTTGCTTAGAATTTTTTTTTTAGTACTTTTTGATGATATACTAATGTACAACAAGTCTTGGAAGGATCATGTCCAACATATTGATAGGGTACTCAAATTCTTGGAGGAGAAATAATTACATGAAAATATTTCCAAATGTTTCTTTAGAATATAAGAAGTGGAATATTTGGGTCATATTATATCTCATGAGGGTGTTAAGGTAGAACTTGGGTAGACTGTAACAAAAATAAAGCCATTAAGGAATGGAAAACCCCCAAAACCATAAAGCATATTTGAGGATTTTTTGTGTTGAGAGGGTATTATCACAAGTTTTTCAATAATTGTGGGAGAATAGAAACACCTCTAACAACATTATTAAAGAAAGATGCATTTTCTTCGACTACAAAAGAAAATAAGGCATTTGAACATCTTAAAGAGGCTATGTGCCAAGCACCGGTCTTAGCTATGCCTGACTTCACAAAAACTTTTATTGTGGAATATGATGCCTCGGGAAATGGAATTGATGTTGTTTTAATGCAAGAAGGAAGACCAATTTCTTTTGAAAGTCGTTTAATCAAAGGAAAATATTTACACAAACCCGTTTATGAGAAGTAAATGTTGGCAATACTACATGCACTAAAGAAACCACAACCTTACCTAATGGGAAGACACTTCAAGGTAAAAATAAATCATGATAGTCTTAAATACTTTTAGGAACAAATATTATCCTTAGAAGAGAAGAAAACAGGGGTCAAAAATATTGTTAGGTCCCTACACTACTAGTGTAACCCCTTATTGTTATTAGTGCAACCCCATTATTATATTGTTGTGCCCATGTAGTTCCCATATTTTTATTATTGTGCCCCATAGAAGCCCACTATTGTTATTGTTGTGCCCTTACATTAATATTTTTATGTCAGCTCTGATTATATTATGACCCCTTAGACTCGTATATATAGAAAGTAGGTCTTGTCATTTGTATCATCCAAAAATTGTTCATTTGTGTAATGTAAAGGAGTTTGCCCCTTGAAGAGGCTAATTTCTAAGGCATTGATCTTTTTTTCTATCTTTTTTGTTAGTTGGTTTCATAACATTTGGTATGATAGCTTTGGATTCTAGGGTTTCACTGCTCCAAATAGGTCATCGTGGAATTTTCGCTACGAAGTTTCAAAACCTAAAAAAACACATTTGATCCACAATCTTTACGAATGCCGGTTCCAAATTTCAGATATTTTCTCGCTATATTTATGGAGATACGATCTAAGGATGTTAGGGTTTTTACAAACTCCAAAATTCCATCTCAAATAGATCAGCGTGGAAGTTTCGCTATAATTTTGTTTCTATGAAGGTTCAGACTCTCAAATTAAAACCCATTTGAGCTAAAATCATGGTGCAACACAGGCTTGAATTTTAGATCTTGTTTTGCTATCCAGTAAATTGGATACTATAGATGAAGCAATATTTGTATCTACATGATATACGACTGTTACAAAATTTACATATTGCATATTTATATTTACCAAATCAGTTTGTATGGTATAGAGAGTTTTTTTTCTCGTAAATCACTTGTCACCTAGTCAATTTTCATGGAGCAAATGATAGCATATTATGAGGATACAAAGAGAAACACCTTCTTTAGGCAGTTGATAAATCTCAAACAAAAGGGTTCAATGGAAGAGCACATTGAGGACTTCGAAAAATTGAATATAAGGGTAACTGATATTCTAGAGAAGTAAAGGATTGATGTCTTCATAGGGACTTTAAAGGATAACATTCAACATGAGGTTTGTCTTTGGGAACCTGATCCATTAGAGAAGGCATTTAGGTTGGCAAGAAAAATTGAAAGCGAAATTATGGAAACAAGGAATCCTACCAGTCACAGCTATAAATAATGATGTTTGTTTGCTCCTAGCCTTCCACAACCTACAAGGTTTACACTAGAACAATTGGAAGAAAAAAGAGAAAAAGGGCTTTGTTACAATTGTGATAGAAAATACACTAAAGGTCATAAGTGTGCTG
>APFE030691250.1:0-23281 GCA_000404065.3 Pinus taeda | reverse complement strand
TTTCAAGGGTTTTGCTGTTGCAAATAGGTCATTGTGGAATTTTTCTATAACTATTTTTCTACAAAGGTTCAGAAGGTGAACGTTTTACCACGAGGAGCTGAAATCGCGATGAAATGCGTGTAAAAATTTCAGCTATTTCTTCACTATATTTTTAGAGATGTGATCCACATAAGTTAGGGTTTTTGCATGCTCCAAAATTTCATCTCACATAGGTGGCCTTGATGAAATAATGATATCATCCTCTACGAGCACTAGATTTGAATTTTGTAAAAAATTTCCACAATTGAATGGACCGTAGTATCTTGTGCATGATTTTCAGTGTCGAAGGTCAAAACAGTGGCAGTGGAACTCTGTACAAGTTCACTCTACTGAACGAGTCCATAATCAAGCCATTAATGGAGATTGGACATAACTTTACCTTGAAGAATCAAAATTTAGTCTGACTGGTGGCATTGG
Organism: Pinus taeda; assembly: GCA_000404065.3. Taxonomy (NCBI): domain Eukaryota; kingdom Viridiplantae; phylum Streptophyta; class Pinopsida; order Pinales; family Pinaceae; genus Pinus; species Pinus taeda. The sequence continues at coordinate 22,825 of APFE030691250.1, read as the reverse complement.
AAAGAAGACATAGAGGGATACCATAGGACCTAATTTGAAACCTTGAAGATCCAAATTTATAGAGATACAACAAATTCAATACTGAGCTCCTACAAAGCAAGAAAAAAGTGTGTATTGTTTTAAAATTTGCATAATTTTTGTTTGAAAGATCATTTTGAAGTGATTTAAGTGGCATATTGAAGCATAAATATCATTGTTTTATTCCAAAATGACTCAAAGTAAGAAAAATGAAACACCTAGTAAGCAACCGTAAATCTGTACTATGACGCATGAAGAAGAGGAAGAAACACAATATGATATATCAAAATTTCAATACCAAGAGCCACAAATTTTTCTCTCACAAAGAGTATCCAAAAACGAAATGCAAGCTAAGATGGATGGTTTCAATAATTTTTTAAAATAAGACGTGGAAGGTTTGAAGGATGGTTTAAAAGTAGACATGCAAGGTTTGAAAGAAGGTTTGACAAAGTTGCTACAACAAATGCTTCCTAAGGACGAAAAGATAATAGATGAAACTCATGATGAGAAAAAAAGAAATGTTAATCAGGATTTCAGAGAATCTAACATTGGATTGAATACCCACCATATTGCATATATCGATATAAGGAACTTTGATGGCAAGGATATGGTAACATGGATATTACAAATGGAGCAATATGTTGATCTCCATAATGTGAAACAAACACAAAAGGTATGCATTGCAACTTTATATTTAAAACCCAATCTGTTTGTATGGTATCGATGGCTTCATTCTTGTAAACCACTTCTCACTTAGTCAATTTTTAAGGAGGAAATGATAGAATATTATGAGGATATAAATATAAACACCTTCTTTAGCCAATTGAAAAATCTCAAACAAAAGGGTTCAATGGAGGAGCACATTGAGGACTTTCAAAAATTGAATATAAGGGTAAATGATATTTCAGAGGAACAAAGGATTGATACCTTCAGAGGGACAAGAAAACTTGAAAGAAAAATTATGGAAACAAGCAAGTCTACCACTAAAAACTATATATATGGAAGTGTTGCTTCTCCTATGCTTCCAAAACCTACAAGGTTGACACCACAGTGATTGGAAGAAAAAGGAGAAAAAGGGCTTTGTTATAGTTGTGATAGAAATTAAACTAAAGGTCATAAGTGTGCTAAGAAGAAATTATTTTAAATAGATTGTGAAGAGGAAGAAGAAAAGGAACAAGAAACATCAAAAGAAGAGCATATACACCAGGGACCAACCCTAGAGAAAGAATAAATGAATCCGACCATATCTTGCACTGCATTGGCAAGAATTACTACTCCCCAAACTCTCAAGATAGAAGGACATATCAAGAATAAAAGGGTAATAATGTTCATTGATTCGGGTAGTAACCATAATTTTATTCATTGTAAGATAGCCAAGGAATTGAATTGCTTCTTATATCCAACAATAGAGTGTCAAGTGATGGTTGCAAATGGAGGAACTATAATTTTTTCTAGAAAATTCCATAATATCAAGCTAACCATGGGGGAATATGTATTGAATAGTCTAATTATTTCCATTTCAATGGGCGGTGTTGATGTTGTACTAGGAGTCCAATGGCTACAATATTTGGGTACGATAGATTTTAATTTTCAATAAATTTTCTTGAAATATTTTTGGGAAGGAAAGGAATTTGAATTAAAGGGTATCATATGGAAACTAGGAAAGCTAATTAGCTGTAATGGCATGACAATGCATAAAAATAAAGAAGAACAAGGCGTAATTGCACAAATTTTCCCCTTAGAGATTAAAACATCGAGATCATCTATTTCTCTAGATCTCTAAAAAGTCTTACACAATCATTCCAAGGTATTTGAGATTCCCAATGGCCTCCCACCTATTCTTGATCATGATCATGCTATTCATTTGATTCCATGAAGTGTTCCTCCAAACATCAAGCCTTACAAATATCCCTATGCCCAAAAGAGTGAAATTGAATGTATGGTTGAAGAAATGTTAGAGGTCGGTATAATTAAACCTACTCAAAGTTTTATCTTTGCTTGAGTAGTATTGGTGCATAAGAAGGATGGATCGTGGCACATGTGTCCGGATTGTAGGGAGCTCAACAGGTTCATTATTAAAGATAAATTTCCAATTCATGACATTGATGAATTGTTGGATGAATTACATGGAGCAATTGACTTCACCAAGTTTGATCTTCATTTATGATATCATCAAATTAAAATGAATACTGGAGAGATTCTGAAAACAACATTAAGAATTCAGGAGGGTCTTTATGAATTTTTCAGTATGCCTTTTGTCCTTACCAATCCACCTTCTATATTTCAAGGTTTAATGAATTCCATTTTCGAAACCTTGTTTAGAATTTTTTTTTCTAGTATTTTTTTTGATATACTAATGTACAGCGAGTCTTGGAAGGATCATGTCCAACATTTTGATAGGGTGCTCAAATTCTAGGAGGAGAAATAATTATATGAAAATATTTCCAAATGTTTCTTTAGAATATAGGAAGTGGAATATTTTGGTCATATTGTATCTCATGAGGGTATTAAGGTAGACCTTCGGTAGACCGTAACAAAAATAAAGCCATTAAGGAACGGAAAATCCCCAAAACCATAAAGCATATTTGAGGATTTTTTGAGTTGAGAGCGTATTATCACAAGTTTTTAATAATTGTGGGAGAACAAAAGAACCTCTAACAACATTACTGAAGAAAGATGCATTTTCTTCGACTCCAAAAGAAAATAAGGCATTTGAGCATCTTAAAGAGGTTATGTGCCAAGAACTAGCCTTAGCTATGCCTGACTTCACAAAAACTTTTATTGTGGAATGTGATGCCTCAAGAAATGGAATTGATGTTGTTTTATGAAATATGGAAGACCCATTTCTTTTGAAAGTTGTTTAATCAAAGGAAAATATTTACACAAACCTGTTTATGAGAAGTAAATGTTGGTAATACTACATGCACTAAAGAAACCACAACCTTACCTAATGGGAAGACACTTCAAGGTAAAAAGAAATCATGATAGTCATAAATAATTTTTGGAACAAATATTATCCTTAGAAGAGAAGAAAACATGGGTCACAAAGATTGTTAGGTCCCTACACTACTAGTGTAACCCCTTATTGTTATTAGTGCAACCCCCTTATTATATTGTTGTGCCCATTTAGTTCCCATATTGTTATTATTGTGCCCCATAGAAGCCCAATATTTTTATTGTTGTGCCCTTACATTATTATTGTTATGTGAGCTCTGATTATATTATGACCCCTTAGACTCCTATATATAGAAAGTAGGTCTTGCCATTTGTATCATCCAAAAATTGTTCATTTGTGTAATGTAAAGGAGGTTTCTCCCTCAAAGAGACTAATTTCTAAGACGTTGACCTTGATAATATTGATAATGTGATAATGTTGATTGATTCAGGTAGTAACCATAATTTTATTCATTGTAAGATAGCCAAGGAATTGAATTGCTTCCTATATCCAACAATAGAGTGTCAAGTGATGTTTGCAAATGGAGGAATTATAAATTGTTTTGGAAAAATTCCATAATATCAAGATAACCATGGGGGAATATGTATTGAAAAGTCTAATTATTTCCATTCCAATGGGCGGCGTTGATGTTGTACTAGGAGTCCAATGGATACAATATTTGGGTACAATAGATTTTAATTTTCAAGAACATTTCTTGAAATATTTTTTTGAAGGAAAGGAAGTTGAATTAATGGGTATCATAGGGAAAGTAGGAAAGCTAATCAGTTGTAATGGCATGAAAATGCATATAAATAAAGAAAAACAAGGCGTAATTGCACAATGTTTCCACTTAGAGATTCAAACATCGAGATCATCTATTTCCAAGGTATTTAAGATTCCCAAAGGCCTCCCACCTATTCTTGATCATGATCATGCTATTCATTTGATTCCATTAAGTGTTCCACTAAACATCAGGCCTTAAAAATATCCCTATGCCCAAAAGAGTGAAATTGAATGTATGGCTACAGAAATGTTAGAGGTCAGTATAATTAAACCTACTCAAAGTTTTATCTTTGCTTGAGTAGTATTGGTGCATAAGAAGGATGGATCGTGGCACATGTGTCTGGATTGTAGGGAGCTCAACAAGTTCATTATTAAAGATAAATTTCCCATTCCTGATATTGATGAATTTTTTGATGAATTACATGGAGCAATTGAATTCACCAAGTTTTATCTTGATTTAGGATATCATCAAATTAAAATGAATACTGGAGACATTCTCAAAACAATATTTAGAATTCAAGAGGGTCATTATGAATTTTTGGTCATGCCTTTTGTCCATACCAATCCACCTTCTATATTTCAAGGTTTAATAAATTCCATTTTCGAAACCTTGTTTAGATTTTTTTTTTTAGTATTTTTCGATGATATACTAATGTACAGCGAGTCTTGGAAGGATCACGTCCAAAATTTTGATAGGGTGCTCAAATTGTTGGAGGAGAAATAATTATATGAAAATATTTCCAAATGTTTCTTTAGAATATAGGAACTGGAATATTTTGGTCATATTGTATCTCATGAAGGTATTAAGGTAGACCTTGGGTAAACCATAACAAAAATAAAGCCATTAAGGAATGGAAAATCCCCAAAAGCATAAAGCATATTTGAGGATTTTTTGAGTTGAGAGAGTATTATCACAAGTTTTTTAATAATTTTGGGAGAACAAATGCACCTCTAACAACATTACTAAATAAAGATGCATTTTCTTTGGCTCCAAAAGAAAATAAGGCATTTGAGCATCTTAAAGAGGCTATGTGCCAAGCACTGGTCTTAGCTATGCCCGACTTCACAAAATTTTTTATTGTGGAATGTGATGCCTCAAGAAATGGAGTTTATGTTGTTTTATGAAAGATGGAAGACCCATTTCTTTTGAAAGGTGTTTAATCAAAGGAAAATATTTACACAAACCTGTTTATCAGAAGTAAATTTTGGCAATACTACATGCACTAAAGAAACCACAACCTTACCTAATGGGAAGACACTTCAAGGTAAAAAGAAATCATGATAGTCATAAATACTTTTTGGAAAAAATATTATCCTTAGAAGAGAAGAAAACATGGGTCACAAAGATCGTTAGGTCCCTACACTACTACTGTAACCCCTTATTGTTATTAGTGCAACCCCCTTATTATATTGTTGTGCCCATTTAGTTCCCATATTGTTATTATTGTGCCCCATAGAAGCTCAATATTGTTATTGTTGTGCCCTTACATTATTATTGTTATGTGAGCTCTAATTATATTATGACCCCTTAGACTCCTATATATAGAAAGTAGGTCTTGTCATTTGTATCATCCAAAAATTGTTTGTTTGCGTAATGTAAAGGAGGTTGCTCCCTCGAAGAGACTAATTTCTAAGGCGTTGAACTTTTTCTCTATCTTTTTTGTGAATTGGTTTCTTAACATTTGGTAGGAGAGCTTTGGATTCTAGGGTTTCACTGCTAGGTCATCGTGGAATTTTCGCTACGAATTTTCAGAACCTAAAAAAACCCATTTGAGCAGCAATCTTTACGAATGTCGCGTCCAAATTTCAGATGTTTTCTTGTTATATTTATGGAGATATGATCTAAGGATGTTAGGGTCTTTACAAACTCCAAAATTCCATCTCAAATAGATCAACGTGGAAGTTTTGCTATAATATTCTTTCTACAATGGTTTAGACTCTCAAATTAAAACCCATTTGAGCTGAAATTGCAGTGCAGCGTGGGCTTGAATTTCAGAGGTTGTTTTGCTATCCAGTAAATTGAATACTCTAGATGGAGCAATATTTTTATCTACATGATATACATCTGTTACAAAATGTACATATTGCATGTTTATATTTATAACCAAATCAATTTGTATTGTATAGAGAGTGTTTTTGCTCGTAAATCACTTGTCACCTGGGCAATTTTCACGGAGGAAATGATAGCATATTATGAGGATACAAAGAGAAACACCTTCTTTAGATAGTTGATAAATCTCAAACAGAAGGGTTCAATGGAAGAGCACATTGAGGACTTCCAAAAATTGAATATAAGGGTAAATGATATTCGAGAGAAGCGAAGGATTGATGCCTTCATAGGGACTTTAAAGGATAACATTCAACATGAGGTTCGTCTTTGGGAACCTGATTCATTAGAGAAGGCATTTAGGTTGGCAAAAAAAATTGAAAGCGGAATTATGGAAACAAGGAATCCTACCAGTCACAACTATAAATATGGATGTGTGTTTACTCCTAGCCTTCCACAACCTAGAAGTTTTACACCAGAAAAATTGGAAGAAAAAAGAGAAAAAGGGCTTTGTTACAATTGTGATAGAAAATACACTAAAGGTCATAAGTGTGTTGAGAAGAAATTATTTTACATACATTGTGAACTAGAGGAAAAAAAGGGTTAAGAAATGTCAAAAGAAGAGGATATACACCAGGAACCAACCCCAGAGAAGGAAGAAATGAATCCAAACATATCTTGTAAAGAATTGGTAAGAATTACTACTCCTTAAACTCTCAAGATAGAAGGACATATCAAGAAGAAAAACGTTCAAGAAGTGAAAGATCACACTAAGCATTAAGAAATCAATCCAACCATATCTTGTAATGCATTGGCAGAAATTACCACTACTCAAACTCTCAAGATAGAATGACATATCAAGAAGAAAAAGGTTCAAGCAGTGAAATATCACATCGAGCATCAACAACAATTTCCCCAACTTTTAAAAGATAATGCCACTTTGGTGCATAATCGAATGAAACAACAGGCATATCAACATCGCAATGAAAGAAGTTATGATGTAGGAGATTGGGTATTTTTACGGCTACATCTATGCAAACAAATGTCCCATAAAACGTAAAGCGAGTCATCATAATTATTTTGACGACTAGTTTATTAATTATTTGAATGTTTTAATATTAATGTTCAATGGTATGTTTCATATTTTTTTTTGAATATTTCATTTTATCTATGTTTTTTTTCAGATTCGTGAAAGAAAGTTATGTAAGATTATAAAATGGCGTAAATTCTCATTATAAATTCAAGATAAATCACTCATAATTTCAAAATTTATATTGATTTTGTATTGTTTGATGTTAAAATATTTTCTATATATTTGATGTTGAAATATTTTAGTTAATATTTTCTAAAGGATAAACTCTATATTAAAAACTAAAATAATTATACAGTTACAAAATATTAAAAATTATAAAGTAATATTTGTTTTCTATATAAAATTAATTTGTTTTAAAATAGATGTTGAAATATTTTGTTTATATTCAATATTGAAATATTCTATTTTTAATTTAATTTTTTATATACAAATATATATGAAGTTGATGTTGAAATATATTTAAGTAATATATGTATTCATGTATTGTATTTCAAAGATAGGATTTTGTTCTCTCTATATGAAGTATATATGAAATTATGTTACTATGGACATTGAAATATTTTATTTATAGCTAATACTTTTTTGTTATTAATATTTCTTTTTTAAACATGACATGTCAACTATATGTTTAACATGGGATGAATTACAAATTCCCTTCATAATGGGGTGCAAGATTGGACATGCAACCTCCATATTGACTAGTCGGGGAATTAAATATGATGCAAAAACTACATTGACATTGAAATTCCGTAGAAGAGGTGTTTGCGAGATGATCAGTGGGCACGGGTAGGACCCTAACATGCATTAATGTATAGGACAAGTATTGATGCCCCTCTGGTATTATTTATCACTAGCCACCTTTGCTATGAGCACCTGTTGGAGATCACACGCAACAATTTTATTTTAAGGTACTAGGTCAAATGCTTGTTTCAAGTGAAGGGCGTGTTCATCCATGCCCTGTAATATTGAATATCCATGGCCACTAACTGGACCTCTTCTTATTGCACAAGCAATGACAAAATGTTACGTCAAAAGGTAATTTTTTTGTGTTTTTACTGCAGTTGGATGTACCTATCAAATTAATTTTGTCTTACTCTTATATCTAGCAATAAAATTTTAGATTAATTGTGAAATGTTTCCTATTGTAGTGGTGTTCCCACTTCTGCACTAATGGGTTTTTATTATTTTTTTAAATCCGAGTCCATTTGTCCATGAGAGCATGACATTCATTTACGAGGATCCATGATTACCCTATTTGTTTCAACAGGTTAGAGTGAATAAATTTCCAAGTGAGTTTTCTTTTTGTATACATATATTTTAGTGTTTTTTCCAATGTGCCCAACATATAAATTTCTTCTTGAACTTAGTTTTTGCTTTCCTGTAATTTCCTCCTCCACGTTCAAAAGTTCACATCAAACTACCCTTTTTATCAACTCTCTCTTAGATATGTAGTCTTCTCTTAAATTTGACATTGGGTTTCTACAATTCACTTGTTAATTTCCCTTAGGCATCACACTGGACTAATTATATACGTTGGATGCATTGTAGGTATTTTCACCCTCATGACCTTTATAAGTATGTCTCCTAAGTGGAAAATACCCAACTACTAATCTTCGTTCTCACTGTAACAGGAAAATTCCTTCCTTGTTAAGTTTCCATACGATTTGTTGCCTGTTATGGATGTACACAGTCTCGATACTGGGTCTATCTCAATAGATCAATGTTTAATTTGGTGGTTCATGTAGACCCCTCCTTAAATTGTAGAGCTTGAACATAACTATTCTTCTAGTTGAACGAGTGAACTCGGTTCACCACCGAATTGCAACATATAGTGTATTCTCCATTTATAATTTAAACCCTAAGAGTTATGTAAATGTTTGTTCTATATTACATACTTTTAATATACTCCCCACTCACTTCGACTATTATTGTTATATAATTATCGACTTTGTGTATGTTTTTCATCATTTGCGATTGCTCCTTTGAAGGGAGGTCACATATGACTATATATTAAATATTAGTGTTTTGGTTTTAAAGAAAATGGGAACTCTAAAGATCTTTTTTGCTTGTATCAATTCCATTTACCATACTTCTCATCCCACTCTATTTTTTTATTTACTAGTTTGGTTAGAGTGAATATTGTCATAGGTTGTCCATGATTATACTTTGTTTGATGTATATTTACTCGAAATGAAATTACTTATATGAGTATTGTATGTGATGTAAAATAAGGAAAATAGTTTAATACTACTTTGTCTAAGATTACATTTCTGCACATCTGGCTTTACTGCTAGTAGTTCACGGGTTCACAATTGTAATTTACCTATTATCAATGGTTACTCAAGTAAAAAATCGGCAAAATTATCTATGGTTATTATAATTTTAAGTTCCATATCCTTCTTAATACTTTTACTATTTCAATCTGAGAATTTGTCACATGGGATCATCTAAATTCCCCTACACAAAATTTTATGACATTTTTTTGGTGTGATTTATGTCTCTTATCAAAAGTCACTACCTTATTTACTCCATTAGTATAAAGATTTTCAGGTGGTATTATTCCTCGATTTTCTCTATATCAATATTTTTTTCTTTGATAATATGATCACTCAAATGTTTCCTATAAACCTTAAGTTTTATTTTATTTTTCGTATATGCATATTTCATTCGTGATTTAGAGATAAATCATTGTTATAGATGTTGATAGTGCTATAATTTTTGCTTGCTTTTATGTTACTTACTTAATTATCATAATTCATTCTTAAAACTAGAGTTTATACATTCGTTTGTGTTGTTCTTAGGATCGATCGCTAATTTCTCTCTTAAGAATTCACTGTTTTACACAGTGGAACTAGTTAAATTTCCTTCCCTTCTATCTTGAACACATTGTGATTTCTCATTAATTAATAAGCCTATGAGCTACTTTGCACACTTTGCATAGAATTAGCATCCCAGAAATATATTTAAAGAAGTGTTGAAAGTAATTGACTGCAGAAATTGATAAGAATATCATACTTTGAATGGAATTTATAGCTCTTTGGAGTTGGTTATCATAAAGTCACCAAAAATAATCCTTCATGGATTTAGATATTAATTTCTACTCATTATCAGAGTTATATCATTCCTCAGCACATTATTTATCACAACGTGATATATTTATCAAAATATTTTACAAGATTAACATCATATTATCTATCATAGCATTGGATATTTATTAGAATATTTACAGGGTGAGCATATATCATTTTCTATACCAATCGTTAAAATAGACTATATATTTAAATATATAACAAGATGCCTCAAAATATTTATTGAGTTTTTCACAAAGATAATTATGCACAAATTTCTTAGCCAAAATCGTTGCAAAAATTACACTTGATGAGCACACTAGCCACCCAACAATGAATTGTATCTCCAGTTACCCCTAATTTGAGAGTACTTGCCAAATATATCAACAACCCCTATTGATCCTGTTAAGAGAGGGTTTATACTTTTCATTCCACAATCAAATTTTCCTTCAGTGACATCCCGCTTTTGTGGTTCTTAACTCCACTAACATAAGATTTTCCTTTAAAGCCTGCTTTCTTTTCTTGCGACGTTTTATTATCATCCATGCTTAGCATCTTTCCCTAGCTAGGTGATTTAATGGATTTTCTCTCCTATCCATTAAATCTTATCTAGAATCTTTGTCATGGAAGAGTTATCTCAATCTCATTTACTAATCAGATTTTTGTTTTTATTTTCTTTGGTAAGAATCACTTACTCAACTGTCTCATTCCCAAGTGCTTTCGATCCAATTATTTAATTGCTAATAAAATTATATTTTACATAAGCATTTCTTCCAATCGCACTAGCATAAATCAAAGAAAACAACACTACTACAAGAGAGGGGTATTACATTCCTCACCCCCCTCTTTAATTCTCACTATCCCCGATGTTTATTTCTTAGTTATTTCCCTCTGGAATAATGCTGGATAATTCTTCTACATTTCATCTTCCTCCCATGTAGCCTCTTTAAGAGTAAAATACTTCCATTTTACCTTAACCAAAATGATGGCTCGATTCCGCAGCGAGATCTATTTTAGGTCTAGGATACGAAGAGGCTCTTTTAAAAAGTCTCCTTCGGGTTCCACTTGTAGCATTTTCCAATGAATTATGTGAGAGTTATCATGTATATATTTCTTAAGTAAAGATATATGAAAAACATTATGAACTTTAAAATCATCAACACATCTTAAATGTAGATGGTTGAGATCAATGACGAAGGGGGAGATTGTTGGAGAATGTCTTGTCATTAATGTCAATGATAGGGGAAGAATAATTGGTTCAAAGTAGAATACATTGGAATAGTTCATGCTCTGGGGAGAAGATTTGGATGCATAAATAGATCAATGCATTTGAATCAAAATGAGAAGTATACAATGTGTTAGCATTGATGTCTATATGAGGTGTTGTAGTTAGAATTACCCAACCATTAAGAGTTTTCACTCCATGATCCTTTCTCAGGGATCACTAGACATACATGTGCAATATGTGTGTGATAAGTGTACAATTACATTCCAAGCCAATATCTATATCATTCAAACCCTAAAATAAATGAAATAGGGGGGATGAAAGATCGCACCTCTCAAATGAGAATCCAATAGTTTGTTAATGCAACTAGCTTAGTGTATACCTCAACTCTTAGTCTCCAATTTCCTACACATATGAAACCAAACACAAACATGTAAAATCCTTCCTACAAGATCAGGTTAGCATGAAGATCATTAATAACATAACATTAAAACAACATGAATAACATGTATACTATGTGTTGTCTCCCTGGAGACAATTCCTGATTGGGGCTGAACTAGTTCCCATGACATCCACAAAATTACTTAAAATTTTAAATAAATGGCTAGAGAGTGAGAGCATGAGAGTTGTAATAACTGCTCTAAATTCAAAACCTAGCAGTTCAAAACTAGAATGGCCAAACATTGAAGAATTTCAAAGTTTAAATTTAAAATGGGTTGCAAGAAAGATGAAGAGAGAATTTTTTTTTATAGCTCATGCAATTAAGAATATGGGCATAAATTTTGAAAAATGAATGATGAAAAGGAAAAGAAATTAAGGAGAAATTATGAAAAGGTGGAGCACCTGTTAAGGGATGTAAATTTAAAAAACTTAGTACCAATGGGTAAATTCATAGTTTTAAATTTAAACAATCCCTACTGCATCGTACACTTAACTAGTAGAAGAAAAATAAAACATGAAACTTTAAATACAAGAGGACAAGAAATAAAACATACTGTAATGTTTCACGAATCTTGGAATCAAACTGGCTTTTTATTACTGAGTCTATGAGATATTTTCCCATTTCCTTCTAAAAACTTCCACAATCATTTAGACATACACAGAGTCAATTCTTCTAAATTAGATTAATGTTAACTTCATTATAACCTGCCTAGATCCATCTTAATTTTGGATCTATCAAGTGCCAAGAGGGATTGAGTCTCTCAAGGTGCAAACCTATTTTTTGAGTGAAAAACATGAGGAAAGGTTTGCACCTTGAGATATTTGATCCCTCTTGGTGCTTGATAGATCTGGAGTTAAGATGTGTCTAGGCTGGTTTCAGTTGTGTGAGACCAAGGAAAATCTATCAAACATATGATTGATTTTATCAATAATATGTGAAAAACATCTAATATTGGTAATCCATTTTAAATATGTTTGGGATTTATCTAGTCCTTTTAATTTTAATTTTTCTTAGTGATAAATATTATCAATAACTTTAATGATGAAAATTGATGAAATAAAAATTTTGAATGCAAAGTGACAATGTAATAGAGTTGAATGATAGAAAATGTGAATAATAAAATTGTAGCCAACTACAAATAGTCTTCATTGCGATCAATCTCAAACTATTTTCTTCTAATATTCTTATTGTCGTGCTTGTTAGTTTTCTGATATTTTCATATCGATTATATTGAAAGGAAAATTGAAATTGTAAGCCATTTAAATATTTAGATTGAGTTTTTGTAGTAAACATCATACCTTATCTCTCTTTGCTCTCCAATATTTATATGTTGAATTACTATAACACAAAAATCAATGTACATTGTCAATAATTTTTTGCACTTACATTGAAATCAATTCACTATTGATTCAATCACTTTAAAATTAATGTACCATCATACATCCAATTAGATCAAATGAGAAATCAACATATACAATCAAATCAATGCATCTAATGCAAGAAATAAAATAGTATTAGAAAACACCATGTAAACTAAAATTAATGCATCTAATCCAAGTAACCAATTAGGATTAGAAATAAACATCTACATTAAAATCAATGAATTTAGTGCATGCAATCAAATATGATTAGAAATCATCTACATTGAAATCAATGCATGTGGAGCAAGCAATCAAATATAATTATAAATCAACATCTACATTGAAATTACTGAATCTAGTGCAATAAATCAAATAGGATTAAATATCACCATCTACACCAAAATCAATGCATTTAGTGAAAGAAATCAATTAGGATTAGCAATCAACATCTACATTAATATCAATGCATCTAGTACAAGTAAGAAAGTAATACTAGAAACCAACATCTACATTGAAATAAATGCATCTAATGGAAGCAATCAAATAGGATTAGAAATCACAATATTCACTTAAATCAATGCATTTAGTGCATGCAATCAAAGAGGATTAGAAATCATCTATATCGAAATCAATGCATTTAGTGCAAGAAATCAAATGGGATTAGAAATAAACATCTACATTGAAATCAACGCATCTAGTGCAATAAATCGAATAGGATTAGAAATCTCCATCTACACTGAAATCAATGCATCTAGTGCAATAAATAAAATAGGATTAGAAATCACCATCTACACTGAAATCAATACATTTCTTACAAGAAATCAAATACGATTAGAAATAATCTACATTGAAATTAATGCATCTAGTGCAAATAATCAAATATCATTAGAAATCATCATCTACACTAAAATCAATGCATTTAGTGCAAGTAATAAAATAGGATTAGAAATCACCATCTACACTAAAATCAATGTATGTAGTGCAAGAAATATTCTTCCCTCTCTTCGCCCTGCATCTATATCTATATTTCTCTCCGTCTATCCTTATGTGTTCTTTATCTCACCCCTCCAAACACACACGCTCTCTCACTCCATATCTATGAATCTCTCTTTCCCTACCTCTCTCCACTCTTTCACATCCTCTCCCTCTCTCTCTATCTCTTCACCTTCCAACTTTGTTACTATATGCCTCTTTCTCTCCTCCCCCCTTCTCTACATCTCTCCTGCTTTGTCGCTTTATCTGACCATATCTCTCTTTTCACTCCCTCCCTCCCTTCACTTCTCCCTCTCTATGTCTTTCTTCTTTCCTCCCTCTATCCCCCTCCAACTACATATCTCTATCCCTCCCTCTCTCTTCTTGTCTTCCTCCCTCTCTCCTCCTCTCTACCAAGTCCTCTTTCTAACCCTCTCTTTCTCTCTATCTCTCTCTCTCTCTTGCAATCCTCAATCTTGCCCCATTACTCTCTTCCTCTCTCTCAACTCCTCCATATGATTCTTCTTCTATCTCCCTTTCTCTCCTTCCACCCTCTATCTTCTCCCCTCCCTCCCTCTCTCTCTCTCTCTCTCTCTCTGACTTTTCCCTCCAATATTCTCTCTCCCCAATCACTCTCTCTCTCTCTCTCTCCAACTATGTTACTATATCCATAACTTTATCCTTATCTGTCCTTCTCTCACCCCTTGTCTCCATCTCTCGATATATGTCTCTTTATCTCACCCCTAAACACACACTTTATCTCTATCTCTCCATGGTCACTCCGTCTCTCTTCACTTCTCACTCTCTATGTCTTTCTTCTTCCCTCCCTCTCTCTTCACTTCTCACACTCTATGTGTTTCTTCTTACCTACATCTCTCCCCCTTTGTTAAATTGGAAACTAGGGCCAAACTCCATGTGGGTCAGCTTATTTATGGCATCTGATATTTTTATTGGATCCCCCTCGTCGAGAGGTGTAGGATTGATCTAAATATCATCCGATTCCGATAAGTATTTATGGAGATATTAATTTATTTTGATTATGGATTTATTATCAAGCCGACCAGCAACTTATGTAGGCTCAAGAAACCCAAAATTCATGTCTATTCAACTATCCACGCTTTTAGTATAAATAAGAGAGGATTTGGACTCATTAGATACACACACTTCACGTGATCTCCTTCTCACCACATCTTGGGTTTTTGTTGAAGGAGAGATACACAAGAAGATGTGTTCAATGATGCCCTAGCTCATACGTGGATGATGCCCTAGAAATATGCATACACACATTCAATCCTGATTCATTCTTAAAGGAAAGCGAAGTGAAAGGATAAACGAGAGACGGTAGTAGTAGTCATTTGAGAAGGTTTTTTCCGTCATACAAAGTATGTTCTCTTAATTGCCATTCTACTCTAATCTAGGGTTTCATGGGAATACTGTTGGTTTGTAGATCTAATCTAGCCCCAGATTGGATGGATAGATCAATACCAAAGAGACCAAAGCCATCTAAGGGCTAGAGGAAGCCTATCTCTCCCATTACATGCATCTGCATACTGAAGCAAAGGGTTATATCTTCACTGACCTATAACAATCATCCATTTGGCATCACAAAATTACAAATCGAGAGATTTTTATGTATGGGATGAGTCTTCATGAATTGTGAGCATATAAAAAGGCTAGAAGAGCCTATCCGAGATCATCGTTGTTGACTAGAATGGAACGTTGCAATATATGCAATATATATATGTTGTCCACGCAGTGATGTAAGTAGCAGCTTCATGAATGTATGTGGACACACAACAACAACTCAATAAATATACATAAGCACAACCCAGGTGGATAGCAGCTCAATGAATATATATACACACGCAGTCACTCAGGCAACATGCTGTCACTCAGGCAATATATATATATGCGCAGTCAATATATATACATGCACAGCTTTCACGCTTAGGAAATATATATATTGAAAATGGATTACAGTAGATGACAACATGATTGTGTAGTTTGAGACTGCATGGAGGATTTGGAATCTATATCCTAGCTACTTTGCTAGGCTGCAAGCCATAGCAAGCAGCTAAGGTTGATGACAGTGTTATAGTGTTGTAGCATGATGATGCACAGGCATCATAGTGATGATGATGCACAATAACCAGGAGCTACATGATGTATGGGCAGCATAGTATGTTGCAGCATGATGATGCACATGTAGCATAATGATGATGATGCACATTAGCTAGGAGCTACATGATGAATGGCCAGCATGATCATGGTTAACATGATGCATGAACAACTTGATGTATCGACAGCATAGTATGATGTAGCATGATGGTGCTACGCGGTAAGGTGCAGCAAATGGACAAGGTGCAACACTATAATAGGTGAGGAAGTCACCTTAGAGAATCAGTTGAAGCAATATGTGTTCAGCTGATCTCTATAGATATCATAAGTCAAAGTATTGACTTCTATTGTAAATGTACTATCTCTCTCACTTTCTCTACTGAACTTTGAAGAACATAAAAGAAAAATTGATCAAGGGTTTCCCCACATTATGGAGTTTGTCCCTAGCTACCACCACATCTTGTGTCCTCTTGTCTTGGCATGTCTTATGCGATTTATATTTATGTTATATCTGTGGTTTATCTTAAAGCCGATGTGATTGATAACCGCGAAAATTTAAATAAATTTCTCTAGCATAGAACATACCTAAAATTAACATGGCATCAGAGCTGAGGTGAAGACAATGCCCAAGCAAGAGTGAAAGAGCAATCACCAAAGACAGTTGGGACAAGACAGAAGGATCAATGGATTCTTCATAATTCACTTAGGGTGAAGTCAAATCAGAGCATATTATCAGAATGGCGCAACAAAACTTCTGATGGTCTACCTAGAGATCACTTCATTGAGAAGTTCAGATCTAAGGGTGGAAGGGAAGTTAGATGTCTTGGTTATGAGTTTAGCCCTTATGCGAATGAGTGTCCGAATGGAAGAGATGCAGGTCATCAAGGACACTTTTGACTCTTCAATGAAACAAGGAACCCCAAGAATGGAAGTCGAAGGTTTTAAGGTGGCATTTGTCGATGGAAAGGTACGTGTTTGAAAATAGAATTTTCAAAGATGATTTTGAGTTCAAGGATGTATTAAGTTACATGAAGTCCACTGGGGACGACGTCCATTGACACATAGCATTGGAGGTTTGTGAGTCAGATGGTGACAAGGAAGCCTGAATTCAAAAAGAGCATGAAAGTACATGTCAGAGATGTACCGAAGGAAAATATACAAGCGGACCATTCCTCTCATGTAGCAGGTCCACAAGTTTGAAACAAACCCTGGAGTTTGAGATTCATGAACGGGAATATCATGTATACAGGTGGAAGAAAGACCGAGTCTATGGCTTGAATCAAAACACCCCCGGCGTAGTATGAGAGGACTGATAGCTGTTTGATGAAGCTAAGATTCACTAAGGAATGAAACTGATATACACCATTATTTACAAGTTTATTCACTCTAGCGGTTTCCCGTAGGCCTAGTTTTTTAACTTACGCTCTGATACCATTTGTCACGTACCCAATTTTTTCCTAGATTTGTTTTTTCCTAGTGTAGTGCCTTATTTTTGTTGTTGGCATAGCCCCACCTTCTTTTTTTTTGCCCATGTAGTCCCCATATTTCTATTAGTGTGCCCCATCAAAGTCGACTATCATTATTATTGTAAAAATTATTATTGTTATGTAGGTTGTGATTCTATCATGACCCCTTAGACTCATATATATAGAAAGGAGGTACTTTAATTTGTATCATCCAAGATTTTTTCATTTATGTAATGTAAAGGAGGCTTTCCCCTCGAAGAGGATACTTTTTTATTCATTGATCTATACTTTTCTTAGCTGGATGCATAACATTTGGTATGAGAGCTTTGGTCTCAAGGGTTCTGCTGTTGCAAATAGGTCATTGTGGAATTTTTGCTATAACTATTTTTCTACAAAGGTTCAAAAGCTGAAAATTTTACTACGAAAAACTGAAATCATGATGAAATGTGTGTATAAATTTCAGCTATTTCTTCACTATAGTTTGAGAGATATGATCCACATAAGTTACGGTTTTTGCATGCTCCAAAATTTCACCTCACATAGGTGGCCTTGATAAAATAATCATATCGTCCTCTACGAGCACTGGATTTGAATTTTGTAAAACATTTCCACAATTGAACGGACAGTAGTATCTTGTGTATCATTTTCAGTGCCGAAGGTCAAAACAGTGCCACGTGGAACTCTGTACAAGTTCACTCTACTGAACGAGTCCATAATCAGGCCATCAATGGATATTGGACATAACTTTACCTTGAAGAATCAAAATTTAGTCTGACTTGTGGCATTGGAAGGAAGACATAGAGGGATACCATAAGACCTTATTTCAAACCTTGAAGATCCAAATTTATAGAGATACAAAAAATTCAATACTGAGCTCCTACAAAGCAAGAAAAAAGTGTGTATTGTTTTAAAATTTGCATAGGTTTTGTTTAAAATATCAGTTTGAACTGATTCAAGTGGCATATTGAAGCATAAATATCATTGTTTTATTCCAAAATGACTCAAAGTAAGAAAAATGTAACGCCTAGTAAGCAACCATAAATCTGTAGTATGACGCATGAAGAAGAGGAAGAAACACAATATGATATATCAAAATTACAATGCCAAAAGCAACAAATTTCGCTCTCGCAAAGAGTATCCAAAAAGGAAATGCAAGCTAAGATGGATGGTTTCAATAATTGTTTAAAATAAGACATGGAAGGTCTGAAGGATGGTTTAAAAGTAGACATGGAAGGTTTGAAAAAGTTGCTACAACAAATGCTTCCTAATGACGAAAATATAATAGATGAAACTCATGATCAGAAAAAAAGAAATGTTAATTAGGATTTCATAGAATCTAAAATTGGATTGAATACCCACCATATTGCATATATCGATATGAGGAATTTTGATGGAAAGGATCTGGTAACATGGATATTACAAATGGAGCAATATGTTGATCTCCATAATGTGAAACACACACAAAGGTATGCATTGCAACTTTATATTTAAAACCCAATCTTTTTGTATGGTATCGATGGCTTCATTATTGTAAACCACTTCTCACTTAGTCAATTTTTAAGGAGGAAATGATATAACATTATGAGGATATAAATAGCAACAACTTCTTTAACCAATTGATAAATCTCAAACAAAAGGGTTCAATGGAGAAGAACATTGAGGACTTTCAAAAATTGAATATAAGGGTAAATGATATTTCAGAGGAACATAGGATTGATGCCTTCAGAGGGACATTAAATTATAACATCCAACATGAGGTTTTCCTTTGGGAACGTGATTCATTAGTGAAGGAATTCAAGGTGGAAAGAAAAGTTGAAAGAAAAATTATGGAAACAAAGAAGTCCACCACTTAAAACTATAGATATGGAAGTGTTGCTTCTCCTATCCTTCCAAAACCTACAAGGTTGACACCACAGTAATTGGAAGAAAAAAGAGAAAAAGGGATTTGTTATAGTTGTGATAAAAATTAAACTAAAGGTCATAAGTGTGCTGAGAGGAAATTATTTTACATAGACTATGAAGAGGAAGAAGGAAAGGAACAAGAAACATCAAAAGAAGAGCATATACACTAGGAACCAACCCCATAGAAAGAATAAATGAATCCGACCATGTCTTGTACTGCATTGGAAAGAATTACTACTACCCAAACTCTCAAGATAGAAGGACATATCAAGAATAAAAAGGTAATAATTTTGATTGATTCAGGTAGTAACCATAATTTTATTCATTGTAAGGTAGCCAAGGAATTGAATTGCCTCCTATATCCAACAACAAAGTGTCAAGTGATGGTTGCAAGTGCAGGAACTATAAATTGTTATGGAAAATTCAATAATATCATGCTAACAATGGGGGAATATGTATTGAAAAGTCTAATTATCTCCATTCCAATGGGTCGCGTTGATGTTGTACTAGGAGTCCAATGGCTACAATATTTGGGTACGATAGATTTTAATTTTCAAGAACGTTTCTTGAAATATTTTTGGGAAGGAAAGGAAGTTGGGTATCATAGGGAAACTAGGAAAGCTAATGAGCTGTAATGGCATGACAATGCATATAAATAAAAAAAAACAAGGCATAATTGCACAATTTTTCCCCATAGAGTTTCAAACATCGAGACCAACTATTTCTACAGATCTCTAAAAAGACTTGCACAATCATTCCAAGCTATTTGAGATTCCCAAAGGCCTCCCAGCTATTCTTGATCATGATCATGCTATTAATTTGATTCCATTAAGTCTTCCTCCAAACATCTGGCCTTACAAATATCCCTATGCGCAAAAGAGTGAAATTGAATGTATGACTGCAGAAATGTTAGAGGTCAGTATAATTAAACCTACTCAAAGTTTTATCTTTGCTTGAGTAGTATTGGTGCATAAGAAGGATGGATCGTGGCACATGTGTCTGGATTGTAGGGAGCTCAACAAGTTCATTATTAAATATAAATTTTCCATTCCTAACATTGATGAATTGTTGGATGAATTACATGGAGCAATTGACTTCACCAAGTTTGACCTTCATTTAGGATATCATCAAATTAAAGTGAATACTGGAGAGATTCTGGAAACAATATTTAGAATTCAAGAGGGTGATTACGAATTTTTGGTCATGCATTTTGTCCTTATCAATCCACCTTCTATATTTCAAGGTTTAATGAATTCCATTTTCGAAACCTTGTTTAGAATTTTTTTTTAGTATTTTTTGATGATATACTAATGTACAACGAGTCTTGGAAGGATCATGTCCAACATTTTGATAGGGTGCTCAAGTTCTAGGAGGAGAAATAATTATATGAAAATATTTCCAAACGTTTCTTTAGAATATAGGAAGTGGAATATTTTGGTCATATTGTATCTCATGAGGGTATTAAGGTTGACCTTGGGTAGACCGTAACAAAAATAAAGCCATTAAGGAATGGAAAATCCCCAAAACCATAAAGCATATTTGAGGATTTTTTGAGTTGAGAGCGTATTATCACAAGTTTTTTAATAATTGTGGGAGAACGGAAGCACCTCTAACAACATTGCTAAATACAGATGCATTTTCTTCGACTCCAAAAGAAAATAAGGCATTTGAGCATCTTAAAGAGGTTATGTGCCAAGCACCAGTCTTAGCTATGCCTAACTTCACAAAAACTTTTATTGTGGAATGTGATGCCTCAAGAAATGGAATTGATGTTGTTTTATGAAAGATGGAAGACCCATTTCTTTTGAAAGCCATTTAATCAAAGGAAAATATTTACACAAACCTGTTTATGAGAGGTAAATGTTGGTAATACTACATGCACTAAAGAAGCCACAACCTTGCCTAATGGGAAGACACTTCAAGGTAAAAAGGAATCATGATAGTCATAAATAATTTTTGGAACAAATATTATCCTTAGAAGAGAAGAAAACATGGGTCACAAAGATTGTTAGGTCCCTACACTACTAGTGTAACCCCTTATTGTTATTAGTGCAACCCCCTTATTATATTGTTGTGCCCATTTAGTTCCCATATTGTTATTATTGTGCCCCATAGAAGTCTAATATTGTTATCGTTGTGCCCTTACATTATTATTGTTATGTCAGCTCTGATTATATTATGACCCCTTAGACTCCTATGTATAGAAAGTAGGTCTTGTCATTTGTATCATCCAAAAATTGTTCGTTTGTGTAATGTAAAGGAGGTTGCTCCCTCGAAGAGACTAATTTCTAAGGCGTTGATCTTTTTCTCTCTCTTTTTTGTGATTTGGTTGCATAACATTTGGTAGGAGAGCTTTGGATTCTAGGGTTTCACTGCCAGGTCATCGTGGAATTTTCACTACGAAGTTCCAAAACCTAAAAAAATGCCATTTGAGCAGCAGTCTTTATGAACGTCGGGTCCAAATTTTAGATATTTTCTCGCTATATTTATGGAGATATGATCTAAGCATGTTAAGGTTTTTACAAACTCCAGAATTCCATCTCAAATAGATCAACGCGGAAGTTTTGCTATAATTTTCTTTCTACAATGGTTTAGACTCTCAAATTAAAACCCATTTGAGCTGAAATCGTGGTGCAGCATGGGCCTGAATTTCAGAGCTTGTTTTGCTATCCAGTAAATTGGATACTATAGATGGAGCAATATTTTTATCTACATGATATACGACTGTTACAAAATGTACATATTGCATATTTATATTTAGAACCAAATCAATTTGTATGGTATAGAGAGTTTTTTTTGCTCGTAAATCACTTGTCACCTGGTCAATTTTCACGGAGGAAATGATAGAATATTATGAGGATACAAAGAGAAACACCTTCTTAAGATAGTTGATAAATCTCAAACAGAAGGGTTCAATGGAAGAGCACATTGAGGACTTCCAAAAATTGAATATAAGGGTAAATGAATTTCTAGAGAAGCAAAATATTGATGCCTTCATAGGGAATTTAAAGGATAACATTAAACATGAGGTTCATCTTTGGGAACCTTATTCATTAGAGAAGGAATTCAAGTTGGAAAGAAAAATTGAAAGTGGAATTATGGAAACAAGGAATCCTACCACTCACAGCTATAAATATGGATGTGTCTTTGCTCCTAGCCTTCCACAACCTAGAAGTTTTAAACCAGAAAAATTGGAAGGAAAAACAGAAAAAGGGCTCTTACAATTGTGATAGCAAATACACTAAAGTTCATAAGTGTGTTGAGAAGAAATTATTTTATATACATTGTGAAGTGGAGGAAGAAAAGGAATAAGAAATGTCAAAAGAAGAGGATATACACCAGGAACCAACCCCAAAGAAGGAAGAAATGAATCCAAACATATCTTGTAAAGCATT
>APFE030691248.1:60422-83554 GCA_000404065.3 Pinus taeda | reverse complement strand
AGCTTTCCCCCAAGATAAGTGGGTGGTCAGTCGAACAGACATGCCAGAGAAAGGATGGCGACCTCAACAATGCTAACAACCAAGTCTGGAGGGATCTAGAAGGTTGGTTGTTAGAACAAATTCGCCCAAGCAGGATCAGCGCGGGTGAGACACTGAGCTGGTGCACTGACATCACAAATCAACTATAGAGGAGGTCTGGTCAGCGCGCAACAGGACAAACGGAGGGTGCGCTGTTCGTAAAATGGGACCAGCACGGAAAAGACGTGTGCTTCCGCGCTGGCAGCGCATCAGATACATTGGCCTCCGCCTGTCAGCGCGGTTATTTGATTAACAGGCACGATGATGCATTTAACTTAGGCAAAGAGGGTTTTTTAGCCATTTTGAGGAGCATGAGTATAGATGAATGTGGTTTCACAACACAGTAGGGAGACTGTCATGATGGCAGTGAAATTTTACTGTGTAACAGATATAAAAGCATTCTTCTCCACCTCCCACTAGAAGGATGCCCCAATGCCCTGGTTTTATCATAAGCCAGATGAATGGATGTGCCAACACCCTAGCAAGCCACAACAACACCCTACCAGCTTGAAGTGTTTACAGGCCCCTACCTGTGGGTGACTTCATCCACTTGCTTAGCACCACCCTACCACCCTATAGAGACAAAAATAAAATAAAAGTGTGGACTTTAGTACTAGGGATAATGATCCACGTTACAATTATATACAATAAATGTTAGACAGTAATAGGACCTACCATTGTCCTGACAAACTTGAAATTACAATAAACTCTCCCCAATAATGCCTTTACAATAGTAAGCAATTTGACTCTTTTACAACTCTAGACAATTTTAGCTCAAGCTAGGCGCTCGTGCTTAGTTACAATGATTTGAATTTTGACATTAACAATGCTTTACAATATACGGAAAACAATTGATGATGGTTTTTATGTCTTCAAAGAATGTCCCATTGCAATGCCTCTTTATAGAGATATTGATTTAACACTTCAGATGCTTGAATGCTTTCTTGGTGTTTTCCTTGAATATTCTTCTACCTACATGCACATTGCCTAAATGAAATCCAATCCCAAAGCAAAACAAGGTACCCTTCACTTACCTTTTGCCTACAAAACAAGTGTGAGTATAAAATAATGAATGTACAAAATTGAATGATTTAGAATTTACCTGAATTGTCCTTGCATTTGATTAGATTACTTTATTGATTTGTACCATCTGTCACAATTAAATAAAACAACCTAGACCTAGACCCTAACTATATCTAAACACGTTCAATGCTATACAAGCAAAACTATAAATTGTTAAACATAATTACACAGGTCTAACTATACACTAGACTAATGTAATGTTATAACAAATCAGAAATGTTATTCAATTGGTGTGCTTGATTAGGCCTTTTTTTTTGTCCTTACATAGTTTTTGTTGATGTTCTATTGCTGCAATTATTTTTCTCAACCTTCACTGCTTTACTACTTGTGCCTTCACTGCTTGATTTGATGACACAAGTTGAGCTTAGGTTCATTCCATTTATTCACATGATTAGAGATGTGTTATATTGTTGTGAATGAGGATGCTTGAACTATTTTTGGGCCTGCAATTAAAAGTATTCCTGAGTGAAACCCAATTTCCAAACAAAACAAATGAATAACCGTGAAGGAAAACAACTAATGTGCCCAACTCCAAAATTATCAATGAAGGCTTATTGTTTGACAATTTGTAGTCTTGTTCAAATAATTTCCTATAGGATCGAAGCTTAATGATTATTGTCATTGCAAGTTTCAGGGCTTGTTATGCTCCTCAGAACATTGCTCTCCTTTTGTAAAGAAAACTTTTTACAGGATTATGTATTCAATTAATTCACAAGATCATTTATTCAATTTGTAGCAAAAGTGATCTTTATTCTTCAGATTATAGGCATCAAAGTCCTGAAGAATGTGCACTAGCCTCAGATATTAATTCCAGATTTTAGTGAGCAAATCAAGCCACCTTTTTGAGGTTGAAATGGATTCATTTGCATGGTCTTCAAACTTGTACAAAATATCATGGGAGGTATCCCAAACAAATGACCATAATAAAAACAATGACCAACCCCAACTCAATGATCTCTGCGTTATTTGTTCAAGGTGGCCGAGAGTTTTAGGTGTCCGAAATTTTCAGGGTAGTCATTTTTTTTTTGCATACTCAAATGAGAGAGGTAAGGCTCTTGTTTTATATATCTAAGACGGCTCCAAAATATCCATAAGTTGGATGTTGGAGGAGCATTATAGGAAAAGCTCCATTACTTATACGTTTGAATATTGGAGAGGGATTCAATAATGAATGTTGAAGGATAGGAGGGCTTAATGAGCTAGACATTGAAATTAAAAGATTATTTACTTAAACTAAATAATATATTATCTTAAGCCTTAAGAAAATGAAAATTTACATGTTGACCATGTTTAGAATGTGCTATAGTGTTTTGGAGAGAACTTCATTATGTGAATGTTGGAGATCTTAGAAGATTTAATTATTTTGAAATATTTAATTTTTCTAACCTACTTTACCTTGAGCTCTAAAGAAGGAAATCCTTGGTGTCCTTTTAATTTCCTATATAATATTTGTGTCAAAGAGCTTGCTTAGAAGTCAATGATTGGCTTAGTGCATATGGTCCTACCCGAGTGTGAAGTCAACGATTGGTTTACTATCTTTGGGTTTTCAAGTTATTAAACTTATACGTGGTGAGGTTACATTGAGAATTTGTGTCATATATTGACAATTGTTGGTGAATAAGGTGTCATGTCTCTTACCCTAGGGTTTTATCCCACAAAACTGGGTCTTCAACTTCAACCTCGATTTTCTCTCAAACCAAGAGGAACCACAAGTCATACCATATATCAATGGAAACATATCGTCAAGGAAAATATATCTAGAAGGATATTAACACAATATTCCATGAATTCCAATGTCAAATTTTCCACGGAAGATCGGGGTAGCTCCTGGTGCTGCTTGGGTTGACATCAATGACAACCACTTATCAACAATATCCCCCTTTGGCATTGATAGCAACACATGTACTCCCTCATGATCATAATTCCCCCTGACATCATGCTTCTAACCTTCCTAACTCTCTCTATTGGGATATGATCCCTAGGGTCAATTTTGGGTTAGTTTAACCATTTTTTGTAAAAGATTTAGTAAAGGATGTAAAGTCTCCGCGAAATGTGGAAGTGGAGTGCGCAGTTAAGTAGGAGTCAAAGGGGTTTTATCCCCTTGTTTGGGTAAGTAATAGATCGGTTTTGAGACTCACCCATAGGCCGTCAGCCATGGTATTGTATTGGAAAAGATATATATAGTTGAGTCATAGCAAGTCTAAAAAATATAAAAAGAGGAATGAATTCAAGATAGAAGATTGTTGTTTGGGAAAGTGCTAAGGAAGGAAAGATCCTATTCTTGTACTTAGGCAAGAGGGGAAGGCTCCTATAGCTGAGTGCATGGAGCCCTTGGAAAGTCTGCAGTTGAGTGCGCAAGCCCCTAAAGCTGAGTGTGTTGGGTAGAAGAGTCTATATTCTGAATGCTAAACTTAATAAAGACTGATTTTTTGAGAAATACTTTGCCTTTGAGTATTATTCTTATTTCTGTTCATGTTATGCTCTATCGCTCAATGATATGTTTTTTGTGGTATAATGTGTAATTGTTGCATGTACTTATTGAGTCTTTAATATTTATGCATCTGTTAATTAATTTTTTTTTAGTGAAGATAAGGGTTAAAGCTGTTATAATTTCTGTTGAATTAGATAGATCTGCGCAAAGGCAGATCTAGGGTTACTAATTAGTGTGTGAAAGTGGATAGTTTGCTCCTTTTAGGTCTATAAGTATGATCACAGACCTACGTGAAGTTGTAGTAGTAGGCCATAGAAGGATACAGATCTACGCAAAGGAATAAGTGAGTTACAAAGGCTTAATATCACTTATCACATGGTATCTAGATGAAAAAACCTAGTTCTAGCATCCCCCAATACGGTTTCAGGTGAGACTACAACCTGCACTATGCAAGTTATTGCTGAAAGGGCCAGCAGTTAGGGTTTTTTTGGTTGGCACGAACAACTTTGAACCTGGGTCAGGCCCCATTAAGCCAACAAATGGTTCTATTTCCGGGTCCGAGATCTATCTAAGAGATGTGTGATAAATCATTTCCTATGAAGAAATAGATTGACAAGTGGATTGATCGAAACGTACATGCGTTTGCGACTCAAGAGAACATGAACCCTAAATTATCCAAGGAACAATGGTTGTAGATATTTTTGTGCACAGACGAGACTGACATGTTCTTTTGTTTCTTCCATGATGAACTACACGAGTGGTTGTCTAAATTGGCCAATAGTCAAAGGACGTGGAGGCTCGACAGTCTTATAGTGTGTACTCCTGAACCGGTGCAACATCTAGAGGCATCATAAAGAAATATCACACGAGTTGTGGATCATTGGATTGATGGCACACTAGGAAGTTTTGTGACTTATTTCATGATCGACAGAAATATCAGCTACGGTGAAGTTGAACAAAGGCTCTTTAAAGGACCACGAGGTAAGAATTTGAAATCGATAAAGACTGGGATTAAAATGTTGTTATGTGAAAAGAGAGTTATGTAGTTACCTTGATGTTTGGGGCTATGCGAAGCGGGAGATTCTTTAGAAGAAACGAAGGATCAAGCCCAAAATATAGTCCTCTCATTGAACCCCCCTTCAAGCAATGATGAAGGGATGGTGCTGACTACGATGCGAACTGCATTTCAGTTAATTACACATGGTCTCTCAAGGATACCTCATCCATCCACTCCACTTCCACCTCCACCTCTACTTCATACACCTACACCTTCACCTCCTCCACCTCCACTTCCACCATTCAACGTGGCAAACACGATGAAGATGCCAATTTTTAAAGGGGTGGGGAGCAAAGATCCCCAACAATTTTTGTTTGTCACAGGAGTTGTATGGATGGAAAAACAGATTACAAATGATAATATCAAGAAATCACAACTGGTCACAACCTTACAGGATCACGCATTAACATGGTACATCAAGTATTTCACTGATAACCCCACTGCGATGTTGGCAGAAACCCAGCAAGCTCTGAATAAGGAGTTCAAGAAGCCTAAGTTAGAGGTGTAGTCAGTAATTGAGTTTAAAGAAATATGACAAAAGGTAGATGAGACACCTTGGGATTTCGATCAAAGGTTGAAATGCTTGATCAAGCAAGCCAATATGATAATCATAGATTCCCAACATCGTGATTGGTATATAGTGTCGCTTTGGCCACACTTGAGAGTGCCTTTGTCGCAACAAAAGATAGCAACAAAAGCAAAAGCTTTGGAAATAGCGATGAGGTTGGATGCTTCGCCCATACAGGATACAAACCTAGAAGTGCAATAGATTCACTCACAATTGGAAAGCCTACACTTGGAATTGTAGAGTCTAAAGAAAGGGAAGGAAGCCCAGCTGGAGGTGCACATTGAGTTCTGGTACTTGAAGTGTAAGAGTCATGGACATGATAAGGACCATTGCCCAGCGTATAAGAACTATATTATGGGGCAGGGAATGTTCCCCTGAAACTAGAGAATAACGTTGGGACGAGCGTAGGAGATGCGCCATGGTGTGCTATCTGCCAAGTTATAGGACAATATGCAACTAATCATTTCCATTTACTACATAAGTTTGTGCAGACCCCTCAGCAGTTGTTTTGCAATTTCTATAAATCTATGGTACATGATGAACACCATTGTAGAAGTTATGAGTTGATGATGGATAGAACCCCTACCTACCAGATGCAGGCAGAGAACTAGCCTCAGGATCAGGGTGTAGGAGATGCATGCAGAGGATTCCAAGGTTGAGGATGAGGAAGAGTCGGTGGACCGAGTCGAGGGCATGGACAAGTGATCTGTTATAACTGTCGCAAAGCAGGGCACTTCGTGCAAGATTCTACAAACCCACGCATCCATCGTGTCAGTATTGTCGGCAGCTTGACCATGTGATAAAGGAGTGTCTAGTCCTTATGGAAAAGATGCAAGAAAAGAAGACACAGCCCCAATAGCCTATGCAAAACATTCAAATGATGAGGGAAGAGCCTCGCGAAGAAGATCAGAGCATAAATATCGTGACCAAAATTGGTATGGTGACTAGTACATATAAAGGTAAGAAACCTGAGGATGATGGGTGGGTGCGCAAGGATGCTAAGAAGGAAGTAGACTTTGACATTAATTGCACTAAAGAGACATTCATGGAAGCCAAGAAGAACTTGGTTAAGACCTCTACCTTAGGAAGCTTTGAGAAAATACTACAGACTAGTGCAACGTAAGAGATAGATTCTTCGGTATAGATACTTTTCTGAAAACTTGTATGAAGCTTTTGTGCAATAACAAAGTAGTAGAAGGGTTGCAAGAGTTAATCAATAAGTACGCAAATAAAGAAAAGACTCCTGTTGAACAACACACTTTGAGGAAAATTGGTAAGCATAACAAGTGAATGAGGTGCGAGATGAGGCTAACTGCAAAAATAGTTGAATACGAAATGGACCAAGTAATCATGGATCTGGGTCGAATGCAAATGTCCTGACTAAGAAGACATGGGAAAGAATGGCGAGACTTGTGCTGTAGTGGTCTCCTATTTAGATGCACATGGCATATCGACAAAAGATTATTCCGATGGGATGCTTATATGGTGTAATAGTAGACATTGAGGGAGCAAGTGTGCTGGCTAACTTTGAGGTCATTGAAATAGTGGATGATAGTAACCCATACCCCGTTGTACTAGGAATTGATTGGGATTTTGATATGGATGCGATAATTAACTTGAAGAATTGAAAGATGACATTTGAAAGGAAATCGCTCAAGGTTGTAGTGCCACTAGACCCTGTAGAAGGAGCGCGTTATACTGAACCTGTTCATGACTTTGTGGAAAGTGATGATGACCTAGATTAGATATACAACATAATAGCACGAAATGAAGATTGGATCAATCCTATGGTTGATGGACGAATTGTCTGGGACAAAGATAGCTCCTACACCTCAGATTCGGATGAAGAGCTTGAACATTGACAGAATTGGTTGCATGAAGTATCTACGCTCCGTTTCAATATGCTGACCAAATCACTGTGGTGTGTCTTGATTAAGGTAAGGAATCTTCCACATTATGATGGTTTGACTAATGTGGAACTTTTTTTACATGAATTTTAAATGGAAGTACTGGAAGAACATCGCTTCCAGGCACCAGAATTGGCATTGCATGCTATGCGTGCCCATTGGTGGGGTACGCACAAGGAGAACTTTGCTAGATGGAAGGAATACAGAAGGATGATGAAATTAAGGTTTGGATATGCTAATACTTGGATGACAGAAAAATACAGTGGGATGGATGATCCATGCAATCATTTGGCACCGTGGACCAAGGCATGGGGAACATAACCAAAATCAGAATGAGTGCACATTTTCTGTCATACCTTAGATACAACTCCAATGAAGTGGTATCTGGAGAGGGATCTCCACCATGGGACATCTTAAGGGAGGGTTTTCTATTAACTTTCAACTTTGAGGATGGGTTTGATTGCATTTATGAAGTGCTCAAGGAGATAAAAGTAGCTATATTCAGAATGCCAAAGGAACTAGTAGAATGGGTACATCTGGATTGGAGTACACAGTTGCGCCATGCGCTGGAGTGTTATAATGTGACTGTTGAAGAAGAAGAAGAAGATCCATGGAATATTACCATTCCAGAGACAGAAGGAAAGTGAAGTTGAAGGATCGAAAGTGGTGAACCCAGATATATCAGACCCTTTGAAACTCGACAAGTAAACATTGGATCTAAAGTAGATCCTAAGTTCATGAAGATAGGAGACTATTGGGATGAAGATACAGTTGATGAGGTAGCTAAGTTATTGTGTGAGTACCAGGATTTATTCCCAATGAATTTTTCATATTTAAAGGGAATCGTCGAAGATTTAGATGTTATGAAGATTACATTGACACTGAATGCGAAGCCTATTAAGCAAAGACCTTATCGGCTAAATCCAAAATATAAAGAGAAGGTGTGCCAAGAACTGGATAATATGTTTGATGCCAGTATTATTGAACCAATAGAGCAATCTAATTGGGTAAGCCCAATTGTGGTCCAAGAGAAGAAACAGAAAGGTGAAATCCATATATGCATAGAGATGAGAACGTTGAATGATGCATGAATGCATGATCCATTTCCAACACCATTTACTGATGAAGTATTAAAGAATGTTTTTGGATAGGAGGCATATTCGTTTACTGATGGTTTTTCAGGATATCATCAAATAAAGATCATGCTAGAAGATCGAAGCAAAACAACATTCACGACTGAATGGGGTTGCTTTCAATATAGAGTAATGTCATTTGGATTGAAGAACGTGCGTACAATTTTCTCCTAAGTAGTAATCACGGCATTTAATATTTTATTCATAAATTTCTGGAGTTATATTTTGATGATTGGACTATGTTTGGGTTGGTGAAGCACCACGTTGCAAGTTTGTGCCTTATGCTGGATACATGTCGAAGGTATCAGACACGCTGAACTTGAAGAAGTGGATATTTTGTGTGCCCTTTGGAATTTTTCTTGGCCATGTTGTATGTAAGAAGGAATTAATGGTGGACCCCGCGAAGATCATTGTAATTTTGAATTTGGAAGCTCCTAGGAATGTAAAACAGTTGCACATGACATTGGGGCACATTGGATATTACAAGAATTTTATCAAGGCATATGCTCAGATAACCGCACCAATGAAGAAATTATCGAAGAAAGATGTGATGTTTTGTTGGGATGAAGACTGTTAGCACATCTTGGATGTCTTGAAGGAAACGATGGTAACTACGCCTATTTTGGTATTTCCATATTGGAAGAAGGAATTACATGTGCATGTATATCCCTCTTGCATTGCACTAGGTGCAGTATTAACACAGTCGGGTGAAGGAGATATTGATCATCTGACAATCTTTGCGAGCAGAAAGTTGTCCAAAGTTGAGAAGAACTACTCCATTACAGAGCGCCAAGGGTTGATGATGGTCTACGTGCTACAAAAATTTAGGCATTATTTGTTGGGTGGACACTTTAAAATGTATACAGATCATTTCGCACTGAAGTACCTGGTCAATAAGCTTGTGTTAGGGGAGAAGATATGCAAATGGTTATTGTTGTTTCAAGACTCTGACTTCGAAGTGATTGTGAATCTTGAAAGGATGAATGCAGGACCAAACAATCTTTCAAGGATTGAAACGAGCGGAGAAACAAATAGTTTGGAGGAAGTACTGTCGGATGCACAACTCTTTACGGTACACATCGCGGATGACCATTTCGCAGATATCATTCAGTTTTTAACCATGGGAACAACTCCATAAGACTATTTTACCCAGCAAAAGAAGGAGTTAGTAGTCTGTGTTGCGGATTTTTCAGTGATTGCAGGTCACTTGTATAAGATGGGAACAAATGAGATATTGCGATGGTATGTTCCAGAGTTTGAACACATTAGTATCCTAGTTGAAGCACATGGAGCAGTGGCAGGAGGTCACTATGCAGGGAAAGCGACCGTGCAGAAGATTTTGCGTGCTGGGTTATGGTGGCCGACATTACACAAAGATTCTAACGCATACTGTAAGGCATGCGATGCTTGCCAAAGGACGGGGAAGCCTTCGCGAAGGGATGAATTGCCTTGAAATCCTTAGGTGTCATTGCAAGTATTTAATAAATGGGCCATCAACTTCATAGGTCAAATAAAACCTCTAGGTAAGAAGACGAGCACGCGGTATATCATTACTGCAACTGAGTATTTATTATTTAACAAGATGGGCGGAAGCACATCCAGCGAAGGATTGTATAGCTTCCACCACTGTGAAGTTTGTGTTTGAATATGTCTTAACACGGTTTGGATGCCCTAAGATATTGATGAGTGATAGGTGTACACATTTCTTGAATGAAATGATTAGTGTGATGCTTAAAGAATTCTAGGTGTGTCATCAAAAGAGCACTCCCTATCACCCACAGGCAAATGGAACGGTGGAAGCATTTAACAAAATTTTGGAAAATGTGTTGACAAAGGTCTGCAACACGAAGAGGAATGACTAGAATATGCACGTACCTGTTGTGCTATGGGCATATAGGATAACCTGTAAGAAGTTGACAGGCCAAACACCATTTAGGTTAGTCTATGGAATTGAAGTAGTGATTCCCATGGAGTATATTGTGCCAAGTTTATGTATTGAAGCTTTAACAGAGATGGCGGATCACGAGACCTTGGAGGAACTACTTGCACAACTAATGGAGTTATAAGAGGACTACTTCCTTATAGGATTTCACCAAAAAGTGGAAAAGGAACGCGAAAAAGCATGGCACGATAGGCATATTAAACTGTGCACTTTTATGATAGATGATTTAGTACTGCTATATGACAGCAAGTTCACCAAATTTCCAAGAAAAAATTAAATGGACTGGGTGGGGCCATATGTTGTTAAGGAGATCATGGATGGTGGCACAGTTCAGCTCGTGAAGCTAAATGGGGACCCATTTGTTGGGAAAGTGAATGGCAGTAGGCTGAAGCTGTATATAAGGGATCCTGCCCTTGTGCAATGAGTACATGATAGTAGGACAGTATTAGTAATCCAAGTAGTTGTAATGGATTGCGGGACTATAAAATATGTTGCCCAAAGCAGAGAAAAACATAGTAGGAAGGTTGCACAACAGAAGACAAAAGCACAATAGGTGACGCTGCGCTGGATGAGTTGTGCCATCGAGGATGGTGCCACGCAAAGTGGTCCAAAAGTAGCCGTTGGAGTCACTATTCATGATTTGATGGAAAAAATTATTTTAAGAGGAGTGGGTAGGCACCATTTTTGGCGAAAATATTCGAATATCTACCGCCAAAGACGCATTTATGATCATAAATTGGAGGGAATGGTCAAATATGAATTCATAACCTCCTATAAATTGGGCATATTGGTCCACCAAAGAACACTTTGCATTCTAAGAATTGTCTGTGAGCCGTGTTGTTTTAATTTTATGAAACACACAGGATGGGAAGAACTCTTTTCATGGCCATCGTTCGCAAACGTATCTAAAGCAGCCCGTGAAATTATTTTAGAATGAATGACTACCAAAAATCCAACAAAGGTTGTTAGCTTTGAAGTTTTCATCTCTGACGCGACGGCCCCTAAAATAACGAGCATGGAAGTTACACCCACTATGCCTACGGCGCTGAAGTCACCTAGGCTAAAGCAATCAGCTATAAAAGAGAAGCAGAAGAAACCTATGTCGGTGAGACAGTCACCGAGGAAGAACCCAAAGGTTCGACAGAAGGAGAAAAAACATAAACTGCCGAGAAAGTGGTGGACCTGGAGGAAGGAGAATTCCAAGGTGTGGAGGAATTGGATGCTGAGGAGGTCGATCCTATCACATAGCTCCCAGAGTATATCCCTCCAT
This sequence comes from Pinus taeda, assembly GCA_000404065.3. Taxonomy (NCBI): domain Eukaryota; kingdom Viridiplantae; phylum Streptophyta; class Pinopsida; order Pinales; family Pinaceae; genus Pinus; species Pinus taeda. Next base: position 72,085 of record APFE030691248.1, on the reverse strand, counting down.
GAAAAGGAAAGACCAAAATAACGAAAGACCCCGATTCTAGAAAGTTCATTGTTTTGACGCCCCTGTTGCCAGAGTAGGTCAAATTTGAAGGCATTGTATTAGCGCACATTCCGGTGGTGAATATGGAGGATTGGGATCTCATGGACCATGAGAGATTCCACCATCTGGTTACTAGAAAATATATGAAGAAGATCTACTACAAAGAAACTAGGGTTACATAGCTGGAATCCATGCAATGGGTCAGAGGTGTTGAGGAGGATGGACTGTTGCACATGTTGTGCGTACCTCATTTTCATAGATATATTATAAACATTATGTGTTTGCGCTAGCTACTCACGTTGGTGCATGATGGGTTCCTATGGCTCGATGAACCCATCCTGATTACAAATATGCTCATCCATCGAATTACAAAGTTGCCCTATAAAGCGGTGAACCCTCCCAAGGAATTTGGAGGGAAAAGTGGAGAAAAATATTTGGTAGATAAAATGAAGGAAGAATTTGGTCTCGTAAAGAAGTCGCGCAGATAATCTATCCACTCCATTTAGGAACAGGTGGTGTAGTTCACCACCCAAATTCTTGCAAGCAAGATTATGAGGAAATGTCACGTTGACGAAGTTTCGACGCCTGTAGTATCATTGGCTACCCAGTGTGTGAAGGGAATACAATATAACTGGGTGCAGTATTTGTGCAAAGAGTTCCTCACAAACTTTCGCGAAGCACAAGAGAACAGTAATTCCTTCCATTATGCGTGGCTCATGTTGTCAATTGTCTTAGTAGCATGGAGATAGCTGGAGGACAGTTAGTTTCCTCCGTAGGCAGAATATTTACGAGAAGCAGCAAAGTTTGTATTGTTGTGGTTGACAAAGTATCTGGAGCGGATCAAGGAATCAAATATCTTCTGCATATTAATGGAAACGAATCTTCATACAGTGATCTATCAGTTGCCAAGGTTGTCCCCAACTTTGTTTGAGTTGTTAAGCACCTTCACGAAGTTCAAGGTTGATTTCCACAATTTATCAATTAGGGTGCAAAAGGACCCTAAGCATATATGGCGCAAGCTTCCATACTTAGTCTTAGAGACAAATGTGCAGGAGATTGTGGGGAGTTGGCTAGTGGAGTGGTGCGAACCCATAGACCTTGGTGCAAGTACTAGTAAGGGTGTCGAGAGCTTTGCTGCGTAGAAGCGTAAAGAAGCATTGCAGAAGGTAGCACGAGAATTCACTGAATAGGAGAAGAAAGAAGTTGTCGATAATGCAGATGCAGAAAAAGAGCGCATTGCAAAATAGCGTGCCAAGGAAGAGTGCACTGGCATAGAGGAAGTCGAAGAATCAGCTTCCCAGCATACAGATGAGTAGGAACACTCAAAGCAAGAAGGAGGCAGTGGAGAGGAGCAAAGCACTCCCTTCACAATGAGGAAGTGCGGTAAGGAGACAATTGTGGGACCAAGAAAGAAGCATAAATTAGATAAGGAGGTGTGCATTGACCCGATGGTCCTCACAGAAGGGGATATCGATGAGAATGGCAACAAGGTTAGAGACACCACAACCGAGTTATGGCAGTTGTTTGAACAACAATACATGCAGACTTTAGGGATCATCTAGAAGGATCTGCATGAGATGCAGATCTAAACAGGCCGGATTCAAGCGTGTGTTGGGCAAGCGAGCAGGGTGTAAGTGACAATGGCATAAGGAAGCGAGAAAGTAGCAGATTTGGAACAAACTTTGGACCTCAGAGTCATACCCTTACTAGAAGGATATGTTTGTTATACAACAAATTGACCTCCTCATCAACTCAGAGGGGAAAGGCATGATAGTTGAAGCAAAGACCAAGATCACATGCCTTGTTTCCACAGTAATGTTGGCTATGCACTGACAACCTGCTTTATAAAGCTTCTCTGCAAGCCTAAGGGTGCGTTAGTGACCCAACTAACTCAAGTTTCTAGTTCGGGAACAGTGTTAGTGGATCCTAGTGAAGTTCTAAGGGTCAAAGGAACGAATTGACTCATAAATATCTAGATATTTGTTCCTAAAATCACTCAAGAAAAGCAAGGAAACATCTAGATTCGACCTATTTGGAGGATTTCTAATCCTGATGAAGGAGGCAAATGGGAAAGAGCTGAAAAGCACGGCAACTTCATTTCTTTTACCCTAGGGAACTCAAGGAGGAACTTGGCAACCCTAACTCAATTGCTACATAAGCAAAGCTAGGGCTATGGTGATAGGGGTCACAACATTTGAAAGGATAGCATACTTGATTGTTGAGCATTGTCTCAAATCTTAAGAAGTTGGTAAGAAGGGAGAGAGAGAGAGAAGCTGGAGGGGTAAGGGAGGGCTAATACAATAGATGGTTGTAATCGCTCTTCCAACATTAATATAGAACTGCAGTTGTACTGTCTACTCCGTGGTGTTGGTACTATCATTCATTCATTTTTTTGTCTAATACCTTGTAGCATGAGTAGCTTAGTTATATGTATCTAGATGTTCTTTTATATATTCATGTATTAGTTATCAGAGTTGTATGCTATGATTATGCTTGTCTCTTCTATGTGTAGGACTTGATCTGGAGCCAGCTCGGAGGACTTCCACCTAGCTACATTGTGCTCTCCAGCAAATCTACACAGAGGCTTGAGGTAATCCTCCTATTTTGCTTTGATAGTTAGTTAATGTTTATGAACATGCATGTAACTTTGTGACAGTTGCAGATAATCTTATAGTCTGTCGAAGATCCCAGGAAGACCTTTGAGGGTATCTTCATTCTCCATACACCGTGCATTTTATCCTATAGCAAAACTAGCGACTCCGCTAGGGACTATACATCTAGTTCTCGTTTTACCCGGACAGATCTCAGTTCTCTCCTCCTTCTAAGATCTCCTTATACTTCTGCATTCCCATTCTGACCCACCAAAAACCTTGCTGCATCTTGCCTACATGTATTCATCATTGAATCTGATCTAAGAATCCCTATTTTTGACTAGCTTCCCACACTAATGCAGGTTAGAAGACTACACAGTGCTTTATAAAGCACTGTTTCTGCTCATAGGGAGCGTTAGTGGACCTATTAACTCTCTGTGGCCACTGATACAGAGCGTTAGTCTCCTAAAACCTTGATTACCAGCTGTGTCTGCAAACCAAAAGGGATAAGAAGCTTTCTCATGGACTAAAATAAGATCTGTTACTGCATTTTGTTAGCAAAATAGGTGTCCTAAAAGTTTTTTTTTAGGAAAAAAGTTTTGTTTTTCTTTCTTAGAAGCATTTTTTATGAAAGAAAGATCCACATTTTTTATTCATTCTTCTGTTTAGCTAGTTAAAAGCTGCTTTATTTTTGGTTTCAAGTAGTTTTTAAGAAAACATTGAAAAGATTTTCATTGGTTATGCATGTGTTAAATGACTAAGATGCATGGAAAGAATACGAATATGTGAAAGACTCTCACCTGTAGAATACAGCTTTTTTTCATCGAATTGAAAAAAATTTAAAGCATTGCCTTATGCATGATTTATTGAGTCAAAGTCTTATCACATTTCATACATCAACTCCCCTACCAAAGACAATAAAAAAGTACACATAAAATTTACCTAAAATCAATCAGTAACTATTTATTCAACAAACAAACATTAGTTCAGGCTAGGATCTTGGGATAAGCAGAGTGAGTAAACTGCCCAAGATCGAAAACCCAAACTAGTGTAATTAAAAGACATAAAATTCCTGCTGCACTCATACTACTGGGACCACTCCAATAAAATTAGAGCAAAATACGAGACAACATCGGACTGTAAGTGAAGGTAGCCTGCCTTCGCTTGCAACTCCTTTGGGTATTCTATGTATTGGGGATCCCTTTGGGGATTTCATCGCTGAGTCGGGGACTCAGGTATCCTACCCACACAGCGTACTGTCTACGACTATGTCCTTCCTGGTAGTGTCTGTGATTTGAGGTATCCTTAGTGGCCAAATTTTTAGGGACTTACACAAGCTGATTGGGGCGGGCTGCCCTGGTACCTAACATAGACGGACCTACTCTGTCTTCAGTTTTTGGGAGGGTGCTCGTCTTCACGAGAGTACTTGGCCCCTCAATCTGAGGTTCGAGCAAAGCTCAAGAGTAACTGTAACTATTCATTTGGCCAGCCCTCTTTGTTATTCACTGTGATACTGGGTTTCATCTTCAGTGATTGGTGTTTATCAGATAGGGTCATTTCCCTCTGTTTGCTGATTGATCAACTTAGTGTATTTTTTATATTTTTTAGGTACCCGAGTGTTATCATTTGAGACTTTAACAAATATCACAATAAAATTTATTGATAAAAATTAACGGTCACCGTGGCTACATCTAGCCCTTTTCATCAATCTAGACGATTGCTAGGACTTCCTCCACTCATTATGGAAGATCCACCGAGCTTCAGTGAACCAGATTCCCCATCTTCGGGGAATCAGTCTCCTAGTTCTCACACGGGATCTGTTTGGACAACTGATGATTCAAGTTTGCTGGAGGATTTCTTTACCGAAGGATTCCTTCCTCCCTTTAACCCTACGCTCACGAATCCGTTGGATCTAGTCTTGGCTCCTGTGGTACCTGTACTTATTGCTTCAGTAGTTGGTACATTTCCATCTATCCCGTCAACGACTAATGGGTCATGGGACACTTTTGGTCCTCCACCACTTCCCAGTCGACAGTCACCACAACACCATCAATGGCGAACCCCGCTATCCCATTTTTCCCAGGTACAACCACTCACATGACACCCTCTACGAGCGGAACCCGACCAATCCCGGGTTCCACCCCTTTAGTGTCAAACTACATACCTTCGACAAGTGCCACATACAGTGCTCCCTATAACGCTCAATATGGCACTATGGGCATGGTTCCCATCCACCAACAATATGGTCGGCCGCCATTGTACAGTTCAATCCCTTAGATTCAAGTATCTCGGGGCATTCCCAATATGCACATGTCGGTAGGAAACGTAACAACTACCCCTCCATTCTCAGGCATGCATGGTCAGTCGCTAATTGACATGAGCGTTCCTTATGTCAGTCAAGTACAAATGGTTAGTTCTATGATAGGCGGGAATCCTCAAGGTGGTCCCAACCAATCCATGGGGGTACCCTACTCACAAATTCAAATGATTCAAGGGGGCACTGCTTATCCTTGGGGCAATTTTATACCCCAGTATCAAAATCCCCATGGAAATCCACACTACAACGCCATACCTCAAGGAAACTACTATACCACGCAGACCATGTATAATATTGGGACTCAAATGATGGGAGGAGCACAAGGCTCCTCAAGTCATATGTCATCGCCTTGGTCCGAGTCAAGGGCACCACACAATCTGCCTTTCTTGGCAACGTTGGATATCCTCGAATTGTAGAAACTTACAAATGACCCCATCTATCATAACTTACAATGGCCACCGATCCCGCATAAGATACCAACGGACATCCCCAAGTTCGATGGGAAAGAAGGGGAGGTTCTAGGCACTCATATCACCACCTACCATCTTTGGAGTGTTTCTAACTCCATGGTGGATGATAGTGTCCAGTTACGTCTTTTTCCCCGCACCCTCACTGGCAACGCAGCTAAGCGGTACATTGAGTTACCACGCGCGTCAGTAAATACCTTCGACGCTCTAGCGATGGTATTCCTAAAGCACTTCCAGCTACCCATCCACTATGAGACTGGGACAAAGCTCCTCACTTCATTCCATTAGGATATTGCCACCCACATCTTTGATCATATACATGAATGGAGATGTAGGCGAAGGTTAGTTAAAGCTCCCCTCCCAAACTATCTCTTAGCAGACTGGTTCAACAAAAATCCATACTCTCCCAAATTGCTAAGGATGTCGCTTTAGGTGGTGCGTTCTGTTGGGTCCTTATAATACTAGTGATTACCCCATTAATATTGTAGTTGCATAACTTATTAGTATTGTTGTGCCCCTATTATCCCCATATTGTTATTACTGTGCCCCATAGAAGCTTCTTTGAGGACACAGACTCTCTCAATCACTCCCTGTCTCTGTCTTTACTCTCTGTCTTGGCACTACGTGCAATACTGCTTGCTTCTGTTTGCTCTCCGTCTATGGCTTTAAAGCCAATCTGTGCTGCCTGTTTGTTTTAGCTTCTCAGCTTTATGTCTCCCTGACCTCTGTCCGCTCAAACCGCTTTTTGAGCGTTAGCAATCATTGCTAAATGCTTCCAAGGATGGTGGCCACCTATACTATAATGGAATAGGTTATCTGGCCTTTGAAATTCTTCGAAATCCCAAAATCAGTCATTCTCTGTTAACACAGGAAAATGCATTCAAAACTGTGAAATTCCACCAAAACACTGTTCACTTCGAACTTCAAAAGTCCTTAAATCCGGTCTATTTTCCTATTGGGTCTGTCTTCAATTGCTATCGCAAGTCACTTTGCCTTGTTCCTTTGTATTTTAAAAATATGTTAAAACTATGAAAATAATGCAAAAATGGCTTTGGGCAGATTTGAAATGATATACATTTTCATTCCCAAACCCCTTCGGGTATGGGTTCCATCGCATTAGCGTTGTTTCTTTGTATTTCGTTAAATAACAAGATATGCGAAAATGTATTGAAAATGAATTTCGGCGGATCTCAAATCTCACGCAAAAATGTTTATATATCCATCGAGTCTGGTTGATCACATCATGTACATATATATGTATAAGTCTCGATCCTCTGTATAACTCCAATTGCAATATCGCAATGCGATTGATCGTAATCGCATATCGCGATTACCCCGGTCTATTGTAAGTGCTCTATTTTGGTCATGTTGTGACGCAACATGGGCCGTCGATCTGCATGCTTGATTGACGATCCTCGTTGACTCCGCCGATCACCATCGCAACTCATATATGATATGCGTCGATATCCTCCATCTGCCTATGCCGATTGAGATTTTCCAATCAGATCTGGACCGTTGATCGGCCAGATCTAACGGCTGCTATGTATTCATTGTTCAAGCCTCCTCTACTCTGTTTTTCATTTTTTTCTCTATGTTTTCATTTCCCGATAGTGTTTTTCTGCCTTTTGGAGGGTTCCCCTTATGCGATGGTTTTGATCTTTTAAGCATTTTTAAGAGATTTTGAAGACTTAGAGAGTATTCTAGGATCCATTTGGATCACCATACCTTTTGTTCCTCTACCTGGTTCCCTTATTCTTGTAAGCCAAACAACAAAGGTAGACTGAGTTTGAGTCATATCCATCTGATTTTCATTCTTTGCATGATTCTTTTGTTTAATGGGGTTCTTTCTAAGGCATTTCTTAGCCTTTTAGGAGAATGATACTCCCTAATTTGTAGATTTTTGGGTAAGGCATGCCACCTTCTCTAACAATATTATAGACTCTTTGTTCCTGATATCCTAAAAGTTTCCTCAAAATGTAGAATGACCTGCTTTTGGGTTGCTATTTATATAGGTTCTAAAGCAGGAACAAAGGCGTTAAGGTTATGATTGTTGATGACAACCTTAAGACTTACTAGCTCTGCTCTAATATACAAGGGTTCCTTCTCTTCTTTTGTAATCATATTTTTCACTTCTTGAGCCCTTGCCTCTTCATGATTTAGCCAAGATGCTAATTCCATTAGTCGCATGTATCCCAATCTTGAATTGGGATCCCATAAATTCAGATATGTTAGAATGAAATTGTGTATATAGAATTCAACTACCTTTGCCCTATCTTCCATACGAGCTTGTTTGAAAAACTCAATAAACTTCTTGTGTTCTTGAAAAGGAAAAGATCCATATTTTGCTAGTGTCTGAATTTGGAATTGTAGCCATTATTCCTTGAGGAAAAGAGCATAGGATTTTGATGGTTTCCTGCACTATATGGCTTACATAAAGAGACTTGCCAAAGTGGCAAGTTGTGTTTCTTTATCTTGTAGCTTTTCTCTCAAGCTTGTGATTTATGTCTTTAGTTTCTCCCTCATAATTGACTCTCTTAGTCTCAAAGCACTCAACTCCTTGCCCATTTTAGTTACTTTCTCCACCCTGAGGCCCACATATTCTACATTCTTATATTTGGCAATTTCATCCACCTATGTGTTGTGCCTCTATGTATTTCCAACTCATAGAGGAGTGGGATTGCATACTTTGCAGGTATGATTCTTCCTCCCTCAATAAATTTGTAATATGACCCTAATTTTGGTTATGGATCAGGTTCTTTAAGCTCTTGGAGTCCTTTTTCACCTTATTTTAAGTTGGTTTCTCATTCTTGTAGCTTCTTTTTCTGCTCCTGTAGAATTTGGTGTTTCTCTTGTAGCTGCCCATATTTCTCCTGTAGCTCCTCTATTTCTGCTTGCTCAAGGACAACTTGTGTCGAGGGTTTCTTGAAGGTCACTGCCCTAGTGGTGGGCCTTCTCTCATATGTCACAGGTGGTTTGGTTTTTCCCTGAGGAGAGGTAATCTCCTTAATTTTTCCTTCACTAGGCCCCATTTCTCCCTTTTTATTGGGTGACTCCTCAATAGTGATATGGACCTCTAAAGGAGTCTTTGGTTTCCCTTGCTTGATCTTGGTGCTCTTCCTTGTTTTGAAATATATGGGGCCTTGCCTTGGTTGCCTCCTTTTGGGCTTGACAGGTGTGCTCAATGTGGCCAATGTGGAAGCCACGCCTTGCTCTGAATTCCCTGGAGAAATACTTTTTGACGTCCTTGCTTATCTTTTCCCTGGGTTTTAGAAGTATTCTCAAGTCTTCATTTTTCTTCTACTTGTTTCTCTTCTTATTCTTCCTTAATCTCTATATTCTCCCTTTTTTCCTACTTCTCTTCTTGCTCTATTTTCCTCCCCTACCGCTAGTGCTAGAGGCTAGTGTTGCCCTAGGTATGATGGCTTGGGTTTCAATGAACATCTATTTTTCCATGTCCACAAAATCAATCCAGAGGACAGGGTTCCTTAAGTGGGTGAAAGAATCCATCACAATTAAGTTTATGAGGCCATGGTGGGCTATCTATTGATGATTTCCTTCCCTCACCTTCTGGCTCATTTCAATGATTGAGTGCAGGAGGAAATGGGGACACTAAGCCTTTGAGGGAGAGGAAATTTTACTTTGAATATTAACTCATGAAGTAACCTAAAATCATAGGAATATACCACATTCAATCTCCCTTCAAAAGATATATATTTTAGGATGTGATAAGAAAACTCATCCCAAGGGTATGGTAGGCTTTCTCTTCTTACTTGATTCTTATCTTCTATGGGCTTCTCTTTCTAAATGAAGAAGTTCTTCCTATATATAACACTTACTGCCTTCTCCTCTATGCTCCATCGAACCCCCAAGGGTAAGGGGGTTACTCTAATTATGGTTTTAGGGCTTAAGTAGATGGAAAATCCTCTGAAAATAGTAGTGGTACTATCTTTCCCTTGAGGATGCAGTGCCATGGAAAATTCATGAGTTATATCATCATCATATCCTTTTAGCAGTTCAAATAAACCCAACCAGTGATGTCTTTTGAAGATGTTCACTACAAGAGGGTGTTGGCGAATCGTCTTAATGTCTGTGGGTTCTCTTCTATTAAATCTCCACCCCCCCACCCCCCCATTTATTCTACCATCCCTCCTTGGTGTTACTTAGGTGTGGATTTTTTTTTTAAAGCAATCTCAGTTGTGGAAACATTGTTAAACTCCTTTTTATCAGTGATGGGTAAAGATGCTAGAATTGATATCAAACAAACTCTTTTTCTTTGCTTCTATCCACAAAAATTTCTAGAAAGACCTCCTTGTTGGCTTGTTGAGGCCTGACCCAGGTTCGAAGTTAGTTAGCCAAACAAATCCCTATACTACTGGTCCTTTTGGCAACAGTGTACGGAGTGCAAACTGAGGTCTCACCCGAAGCAGTATGGGAGGGTACTGGAACCAGGTTTCCGCACCCTTGAGATGTCTGATGAGGTTCGACTGGTCCAGCTGTTTGTCCATGCATGCAAGTTACTTCATGCACTTCCTAGGCCCTCGTTCCTTGATATGCTTTCCTTCGTGCAACCCTAACCAGGGGCTGTGGGGCTTCCACGCTGCTAGAGCAGCGTTCTATGCTATTTGCCTAAGTCGCACCTAAGATCTTACTTATCTTCCTACGTCTAGTCAATTATCTTCATGCAACTGGATGTCTTATGTTATATTTATTTATACAACACATTGATAAGAGTTCTTGCAACAAATAAACAATACAATTGCAATTTATACCCAATCATACATTAAAATAGGAAAAGATACACAGAAATATGGTAAACTTCTATTTATTAATTCTTCCAAGGGTTACAGACTCGACCTTCCCTGCGCACTCAGCTGTAGGGGTCCGTGCACTCTGCTGCGGACTACTAGGCCTCTGCGCACTCAACTACAGAGACTTCTCCTACTCTACAACCCAAAGACACACTTTACACTTCGACTCAAGCACTTAGACTCATCATGCTTCCATTATCCTTTGCTCCTTAGTTGTTCTATACACTTAGAGCCTCGCTCTATTTATACAATCCCATGGTCTGCAGACCATTGGTAGTGTTGGCTACTTGAATTGTTTATTAATTAAATAGTCGAGTACCACATTAATTTTTCAACCCAGGAAAGTCCTTTTGTTTCAAAGGTGACCTCGTACTGTATGCACTTTAATTCCAAAAGCATTAAAAGTTGTAGTACAAGCAAATCTATTTCCTATCAAACTCTTACTCTGTGTTACAGTAGTCGTAAACTATTGCAGAAATGAAATGAAATTGATTAAAGGTAACAAATCTGCAGAAAAATGATGGCTGTTTGTATCAGAGGACCAGGACCCTATCCTCAGAATAAGGATGTTCAGCACCTGCCTCTGTGACCAATCGCCAATACACACCGAAAATCCTATTCACCGGTGACACACTTCTCACAGCGCCAATCGATTAAAGGAACAGCGTATCAGCAAAAAGGAAATATCAGAAGCGAGGCTAAACATGTACAGAAATAACGCACACACTTAACAGGAAAGGAATGGGTGAATCTTGTGTAGAAGGTGGGCCCTGTCCTTCTCACAAGATTCCCCTGCACACAAATACTAAGTTAAAATGCTCAGAGCAGTGCTTTATTCATCTGCCAAAAAGTTCGATTACAACAGAGGTTCCAACCTTCAGCACTACAATATTCCTGTATCACACATGCTAGCTTTCAACTGTAGATGTCTCCTCTTTATAGAGGAGACATCTATTACAATAGATTGTCATTATACATTCAGTTTAATTCTTCTGTACAAAAATAGGAAATTAATTCTTGTTACAGCATACTGTTACAATTATATCTTTTGTCGTCCTTTGTTTAATTGGATCCTTCCGCTGTTGAAAAACTGGTAGTCTTCGTCTATCTCCTCGGGGTCCTTGTGATATCCTTGGTTATTCTGCTGTTGTTGTTGATTTGGTAAATCTTAACCGTTCCTTAAAGCTCTTCATGCTGTTCCTGGTGTTCCCGCATCTGTGACTAGATCTGTTGATCGTGCTTTATCATCATCGGCCAAGTATAGTCTTGCCAGCTTCAGACAGTTACTGTTTCATCTTTTGCAAATTAAGACTTTTTCCTGCTTTAGTCAGTTGCTACTTCTGGTGTTGCAGCAACTGCACAGTTGTTGTTTCTGGTGTTGCAGCAACTGTGAATTATGATTCTGTGGACTTTGAACAATTCCAATCAATTGTCAGCGACT
>APFE030691248.1:25849-40451 GCA_000404065.3 Pinus taeda | reverse complement strand
TGCACTTCTTCAAATTTATTATTCCATTCATGTCAGTGGCCCAATCTATTCCTATCAGCGCGTGGTAGGGATTGCTATCATCAACAATCTCTATTACTTCGAAATATGCTAGCGCCCCTACTCCTTCGATATCTACTGTAATTCCCTACAATCTCCCCATAGGTAGCATCTTTTGTTGGTTTTCCATTCATAGTTGGATAGAAGACCATTGCAGTGTAGGCATTCCCATGTGCTCCCATGTCTGCTTTGGCAGGACGTTCGCATCTGATCCTAGATCCAGGATCACTTGGTCCATCTCATATTCCCCAACCTATGCAATCAATCTCATATCTCTTCTCATTCATGTTGTGTGCTTTCCGAGCTTCTGAACTACACACGGTTCTCCTTGTGCAGTCCCAGTGCATCTATTTATGAGTTCCTACAGCCCTTTTATAGCCTTGATGTCGTGTAGCAGCTTCATGCATGTTTCCAGAAATGTAGTGAGCATCGATGGGTCCATTTCCGGCTCCAGTCTGTCTTTACTTCCTGAAGTGGAGGTATCAGCGAAGCTCCTCTTGGCTTCCATGAAGGTATCCTTAGAGCACTCCAAATCAAATTCTGGTTCCTTCATTGGAGCCTTGCAAACCCAAGTACTTTCTTCAGGTTGTTTGCCTTTGTCATCCCCTGTCATAATTCCACTCTGGAGAACGATATTTACATTATGGTCTTCCTCATGTGGCTCAGACCTCATCATTTGCAGGTTCTGGGTCGAGGGAGGTTGGATTTCTCCTTTATCGCACAACTCGCTATCAGTGTGGCACAATCCTCCGTCTCATGGTCAAACAACATACAATACAAGCATGATGGTCGCGTTGGATTCATACAATCACAAGCATAATTCCCTGGCCCTCCGCAATTATAACATATCAACTGTCAGTGACCTCTTCCTGGTCCCCCTCCATCTCGGCCTCATCCGCGCCCCTAAAATCCAGTGCGCGCCATTCTTGCGCTCTGATCGAGGGGTCGCGTTTCGGCCTGAACTTTGTAGGTAGGAGTTCGATCCATCATGAGCTCATAACTTCTACAGGTGTGCTCATCATGTCCCACTGACCTACAGAAATTACAGAACAATTGCTGTGAATTCTGCATATACTTCTGTAATAAATGGTAGTTATCTATAGCATGCTTTCCTCCTATCTAACAAATCGCGCACCATAGCGTAGGCTCCGTGCTCGGTCCTACTTGTGCCTCTGCTCTCAATGGAATTGGCCCTCCTCCCGCAAGGTAATTCGTGAATACCGAGAAGTGGTCCTTATTTTGCCCCTGGCCCTTACATTTTACGCACCATACCTCATCACACACCTCTGGGCGGGTTTTCCTATCTTGTTTCAAACTCTGCATCTCAAGGCACAAGTTTTTCAACTGTGCATGAATCTACTGAACTCCCAGGTTTAGATCTTGTATCGCGGTCTCATGCAATCTCATCTCAACCTCCAAGGCCTCAACCTGAGTGGTTAGCCTCTATTGTGATAGTGTGTTCCGTAGATGCAGCGTTAACGATGCTACAAACCATTCGCGATGTTGGCCATCTGTTAACATCATGTTAGCTTCATGAATTGTGCACTTCAGTCTTTGATCCAACTCCCAAGGGGTCTCGCCTAGTAGCATTGTGATTTCCTTGAACCAAACGATCGACTGTGCCTCTAACTTTGCCCTGCTAAATTCTTTTTTTAGCGCAGCTTGGATATCCGCGATCCCCGCATTCAAATTGTGATTATAATGCTTAATGTACCAGGTCAGCGCACGATCCTGTAGAGCGCTGACCAATGTTGCCTTATTTATATTGTCATCCATGACTCGTTGTGCTTCCCATACAGCTTTTATCACGAACCAAAATTAGTCCAGATCTTCATTCCCTACTCCCTTGAACACTGGTAGCTTTATCATGCTCACCATACTGCTTCGCGGTGGTGGCAGAGGTGGTATGGGTGAAGAGAGGGTGAAGACGGTGAAACTGGTGGTGGTGTGGGTGGGGGTGGTATGCGTAGAATTCTTTGCCTTATCAGATTGATCACCCTTCTTGGCGAGACCTTTACGAGCTATTCTTTGCCCCCTCGCGGAGGTGAAATCAAGGGGCTAGTCTCTAGTTCTGTGCTAACTTCATTTTCGTAGATTCTCCCACTTCGCATAGCCCCAAACATCAATTTATTTGCATAACCCATTTTCACACAGTAGCATTTTAATCCAAGTGTTCAAATATTTAACGTACCTACCTCGTGGTCCTTTGAGGAAGCGTTATTCTGCCTTGCTATAACTGAATCAAGAATCTACCACGAATTCGGTGATGAATCTTCCAATGATTTGATCGAGCCAGTGATCAACAGCACACACAGTCTTATCCTCTGATGCTTCCAAACTTGTGCACCAATTCTAGAGTCCACATAATAGGTCTGTCGAGTTTACACCTTCCTTGGCTATCTGCTAGCTTCGTGATCCACTCGTATGGCTCAGTAGGAAAATAATCAAAGAAAATTTCATGGATCTCTATGTATAAGTAGCAGCCTAACCACTCTTCCTTTGATAGTTGTGGATTCCTATTTTCCTGCGCCGCGAACTCATGAATATTTTTTCCCAACCAATCTTCAATTCCCTTTTTTGTCGAATTCCAATGATACGACATAAGACATATCTATGCAGATCCCGGTCCTGGCAACGGAACCATTTTTTGGCTTGTTGGGGCCTGACACAGGTTCAGAGTTAATTAGCCAAACAAATCCTTGTACTACTAGCCCTTTCAGCAACAGTTTGCGGAGAGCAAACTGAGTTCTCACCGAAGTAGTATGGGAGGATGCTAGAACAAGGTTTCTGCACCCTTGAGATGTCTGATGAGGTTTGACTGGTCCAACTGTTCATCCCTACGCATAGGTTTCTTTATGCGCTTCCCAGGCCCTCGCGCCTTGATATACTTGCCTTCGTGCAGGCCTAACCAAGGCTGTGGGGCTTCCACGCTGCTGAATCAGTGCTCTACACTATTCGCCTAAGTGCACCTGAGATCTTACTTATCTTCCTATGTCTAGTCAAGTATCTTTGTGCAACTGGATGTCTTACGTTATATTTATTTATACAACACATTCATAAGAGTTTGCGCAGCAAATAAACAATACACTTGCAAATTATACTCAATCATACATTAAAACAAGAAAATATACACAGAAATATGGTAAACTTCTCTTTATTAATTCTTCCAATGGTTACAGACTCGACCTTCCCTGCGCACTTAGCTGCAGGGGTTCGCGCACTCAACTACAGAGCCTTCTCCTACTCTGTGACCCAAAGACACACTTTACACTTCGACTCAAGCACTTAGACTTATCATGCTTCCATTCTCCTTCACTCCTTAGTTATTCTATACACTTAGAGCCTCACTCTATTTATACAATCCCATGGTCCGCAGACCATGGGTAGGTCTATCAAGCTGACATTATATTACAAAAACTAAGGCGGAGAACCCTGTGACTCTATTACGATTTCATGCTTCGCACCCACAATTCACGGAGCTTTTACAAAGTATTTGGTCAAAACTTGGGTTTTAAGCCCCAAAACATGCCTTGGGGGGGATTCCATGCCCAACACTCCTACTGCTCAATTTTTTATTATAGGCTATCAATTTTAGGCAAAATTCCCATGCAAGTGGATGGGAAACAAGGAAGGAGGATGCCACTAACTTCTTTTCAAAATATTTATGTGTGTGCATAAGGGTTTGGAGACAATTTCGGGTCATTGTGGCTCCCTTTCACCCTTCAATTCCTCCTACAGCTCCTTATCGACCCTCTTGCAGCATCTCATCCCTTCCTCTAGCTTCCTCTTGTAGCACCTACAAACAAGGTTTGAAACTTCTCGGTGACGCCCTTGGTGGTTTTATAGAAATATCTCGTCCTTCCTCTAACTGATTTTTTTGGAAATGAGTGATGGCGCAAATGAAGTAGAGCCTAGTACATAATATTCTCTTTTTGGTAAAGGCGTGGAGCACTTTGGTGACATGGAATATACACATGTTTCCTTTCTTTGAACCATTTTCCCCACTCCTTGAAATCATTTCCCCTCTCCTCATGATTATCACCCACTCCTCATGAGAACTACCTCACTTTGAGTTGACATCTCCACGTTGCATGGGTGACTAACACAAACTTAAGTTTACTAGCCAAGGGTGGCCAAGTTCACTAGCCACCTCCAACCTATTAAAAATCCTTTCTCGACCATTAACACATTTTATCATTTTATGCATAGGGAAGAGGTGAGGGTTTCCATACCTTAGCCTACCTATGGATCGAATTTCTATAGATGGTTGCATGCGAAAGGTGGGCCTGATAACATCATGATCTCTGAGGGAGTTGATTCTTTTAATTTTTTTTGTGCATGTCTTCATAACTTGATGATATCGTGACTGATAACTTTTTTGTGTGTGTAGGTTCCTTCCTTATGTCTAGGCTTGCTGCTACTTGTGGTGGAGTTCCTTCCTAAGGATGATGTATCTCCTCTCTATTACCGATATGGCTCCAAGTTGCTCTATGTGAGTGAAAAACAATCTAGGGAGTCTTGTTGTGACTGCACATGTTGCTACAGGAGGAGTTTCCTTCTTGTAGCAATCATTGAATCCTCCCTTCAAGTCCCTATATTGCATGCCAGGGTTGAGGGGAAGTTATGAAAGTCATGAGGAACAGATCAAGATCATGAGGAAGTGGTGTTGGTGTTAGAAGAATAAAAAATAGGGATTGTTGTGTTTTTAGATGCATGACAGTGTGGAAATTTTTAGCAAATTTTCTAAATGAGGTGGATGGGTGATGGAGTTTGACTTTTGAGAACCCCCTTTAATATTTCCTAGAGACACCATGGCATTCTGGTCTCTTTTTCCATTGGATCATCCTCCTGTAGCCTCATAGGCTTCTTTTGTATCATTATAGGACCTCTTGTAGCATTACAAGACCTCTTGTAGCATTATAGTTCCTTCTTGTAGCATCACACCGAGGAGGTAAAATCGGAGTCTCTTGTTGATTGGCTGATGGAGAGAGATGAGCATGTGAGTGGAGAGTATGGAAATGTGGTGTATGGATGGAAGGATGGAGGAATGCTTGTAGATATTTCCCTATAGCCATAATTCTACTAGTTGTGTGGAGTCCTGCAAAAGAAAAATGTTAGAAGAAATGGTGTAACAACTCCCTCGTTGTGCTTCTCTTTTCTCTTTTGTTTTTTTTCCTCTTTTGTTTTAGACAAGAAGGTTGCCTTTGTATAGGTTTGCAACTTGCATGCCTGCCCTAGGTGCTTTAGAGGAGGTTTTCACTTGGGGATATTTTATTTTCCTTTTCTCCTTTTTTTCTCTCCTAGGTTTCCTCATAGAGGTTTTTAACTCAGGAGCAGGCCTTAGATGCCTCGTGGAGGTTTTCATCTAGGCCCTCTTATTTCTTTTTTTTTCTTTTTTCTTTTTTTAGAATTTTGGTTGATTGAGGGCTATGAGCCTCCCAATCACATTTAACTCTCTACTGACTGAACTAACAAATTCTTCCTTCGACAAAGGTTTCTTGTACAATTTCAACCTATAACCATTGACAAGTAAGGGAATCCCCTCCTCATCAATGGTTCTGATTTAGACAAACCCATTCTCATGACACTTCTCTACTAGATAGGGACCCATCCATCTTGTCATTAACTTCCCCTTGAAATCCTTAAATATAGAATCATACAACAGGGCCCAATCTCCTTCTTGGAAAGTCCTTTCTCTAATTTTCTTTTCATGCCAAATGTTTGTTTATAGCTATATTACCTCAATGTGTAGGAGAGCATGCATTCTGAATTCATCTAAACAATTGACTTGGACTAGCCTTTCCTATTGTGATGAAGTGAGAACCAAGTCTAACTGAGTTTCCATCCTCAAGGTGTTGTACTCAAATTCAATAGGTAATAGGTCCTTATTCCCATAGACCAACTCAAAGGGAGTGAATCTAGTGGTGGTCTTCCAAGTGGTGTTGTAGGGCCAAGTAGCTTCCACAAGTATGTTTGCCCAATATTTTATGTTGCTACTAACAACCTTTGTAAGAATGTTATCCAATTCTCTATTGGTGACTTCCACATGCCCACTTGCTTGAGGTGATAGGAAGTAGATTTCATGTGTTTGATGTGGTTTTGTTTTATAAGGTCTTCAATCAAACTTGATGTAAATTGTGCTCCTTCATTAGTGACTAATTCCCTCAAAAAGATAAATTTGTAGAAGACATTCTCCCTTGGAAATTCAATCACCTTTTGCTCAATTTTTGCTTTTATTTATTTTGTTTCAGCCCATTTGCTTAAGTAATCAATGCACACAATGATATACCTTTTCTATCCTAATGGGTGATCAATAGGCCCATGAAATCCATGCCCCACTTTTCAAATGGCTCCATAGTCACTTGAGGTTGTAAGGGAATCTCATCCTTGGGTGTTGGCTTACCCATCCTTTGATATTTTTCACACCTGGTGGTGTATCTCCTTGCATCCTAATGTAAAGTGGGCCAATAATAACCTGATTTTAGAATTTTGAAGGTTATCCTCTTAGCAGCAAAGTGGTCCCCACAGAGCCCATCATGGCATGTTGAGAGGATGTCAAAGACCTCTTCTTCCCTCACACGTATTCTTAGGATTTGATTTGACCCCAATCTGAAAAGGTTTCCCCTAATCTAGGTGAATGGGGTGCTCTTCCTGAAAATATTTCTTTTCTTCCTGGAGGAAGGTTAGGAGTGAACCTCCCAGCAACCAAATGGTTTGTTATATCACTGAACCAAGGAGAACCACCAATATGGAAAAGATATTTTCATTTGGATGTTGATCATCTATCATTTATTCCTTTCCTATAGGCTGAGTTAGTCTTGACAAGAAATCTGCAACCACATTCTCCTTCCCTAGTTTATCAATAATAGTCAAATCAAACTATTGTAATAATAACAACCATCTAATTATCCTAGCATTGAAATCATGTTTATTCATTAAATAATTAATGGTTACATGATCAGTGTGAACCAAAGTTTGGTAACTAGTGATATAATGCCTAAACTTGTTTAGATAATCTACTACATCTAAGAGTTATGTTTCAGTGAAAATATAATTCAACTCATCTTTAGACATATTATTACTAATGAAATAGATATCATAAAGGAAATTTTTCTTCCACTTGTCCTAAGGAAGCCACTACAACTTTGTTTGAGGCATCTGTGTGCATATGGACCGGTAATTCCTATTTGGGACTCCTAAGGATGGGTGTAATGATCAACTTTTCCTTTAGTATTTTAAAGGCTTCTTAACAATTGCTTGTCCAGCAAAAATATGAATTATAGATTTGAGGCTTCTGCGATCAGTGTTTTGTGTAGTGATGTCTTCCAGAGTCATCGCATTCATGTTTTATTGTATCGAAGTTTTGAACCAACCTCTGTGGTTCATCATCAGGATCAGACGTGTGAAAAATTCAGACAATGATGGGGCCATAAATAGAGGAAAGGTTGGGATGGTAATGTAAGGAGCCGACAAGTTTGATAATGCTGAGAAATAAATTAAGTTTAATTTATTAAATATCTAATTATTTTTTAATTTTATTTTTTTGATATTTAGTTTATATTTCTTATTTATTTCTTTATTTTATTCTTTAGATTTAAGTATAATTATTCAAATATAATATAACATTGCAATATATAAGTTATTAACTAATCTAAAAAAAATTTTAGTTTAATAACATTAATAATATTGCAAAGTTATATTATATTTCAATACTTAATACTAAACTAAAGAAAAATTAAAAAATATAAATAAATAAAGAAATATAAACATATATATATAATTAGATATTTAATAAATTAAACTTAATTTATTTCTTAACATTATCAAACCTGTCGGCTCCTTACATTACCCTCCGAACCTTTCCTCTATTTATGGCCCCATCATTGTCTGACTTTTTCACACATCTGATCCTGATGATGAACCACAGAGGTTGGTTCAAAACATCGATACAATAAAACATGAATGTGATGACTCCAGAAGACATCACTACACAAAAATATGAATCTTTAGTGAGCATACCAAACAAGGGTGAAGCTAGTTTGCTAAAATATTTAATGAACCTTCTATAATACACAACTAAT
Organism: Pinus taeda; assembly: GCA_000404065.3. Lineage (NCBI taxonomy): Eukaryota > Viridiplantae > Streptophyta > Pinopsida > Pinales > Pinaceae > Pinus > Pinus taeda. The sequence continues at coordinate 32,313 of APFE030691248.1, read as the reverse complement.
CCAAGGAAACTCCTGACATCTCTTTTATTTTAAGGGATAGGGACCCTTTTTATGATGGAAATCTTGTTTGGGTCAACTTTTATTCCCTCCTTGGATATAGAGTGGCCAAGGATAGTCCCTACATTCATTAAAAAAAAAAATATGAGGTCTCAATGAGAGATTCATTTCAATACATTTCTTCAGAACTTTGCATAGATTGGAGAGAGCTTCATGGAATTCACATTCATAAAGAGTGAAATCATCCATGTATATCTCAACAGAGTCGTGAACAAGTTCAGAAAAAATACCTAGAACTTCCCTCTGAAAAGTAGTAGGTGAATTGCACAGACCGATTGGAAGAACTCTATAGGAAAAGGTACCTCAAAGACATGTAAATGTGGTATTATCTTGCTATTCATGGCTGATATGGATTTGGTTGTATCCACTAAATCCATCCAGGAAAGAGAATAATTTCTTCCCTACAAGGCCATCTAGGACTTGGTCAATGAAGGGAAAAGGAAAATGGTCCTTCTTTGTAGCCTTGTTAAGTTCCCGATAATCAACATAGACTATCCACTTCCCATTATTCATAGGAACTAACATGAGAGGTGACAACCACTCACTATCTAAAATGGGGTATATGAACTATGCATTGAGTAGCTTTTGTAATTCTTCTTTCACAATGTTCTTAAGAGTTGGGTTCATCCTTCTCTAGGGTTGATGCACAAGCCTTCATCCCTCTTTCATGTACATATGATGAGTACAAACTGAGGGACACACACCCTTCATTTCCTTATAATCCCAAGAAAACGCATCTAGGTGTTGCCTTAGTAAATTGCACAACTATTCTTCTTGTTTGATCAAGAGAGAGGGGTTGATATTTAAAGTTTCGGATAGGCCAAACTCTACAATGTTAATATATTATGGACTTGAGTCAATAGAGAACAAGTTAGTCCAAGAAGTACTCCCAGATTCTTTCATCAACTCATCAATTGGTATGGAAGTGGGAGGATGATTCTGAAGGATATGGTCATAAAGGTCATCTTCATTAAGTTTTCCCCCTCCTATAACTGTATCTAGAGTGCAGATTGGGTAAGGGTTTGTATGATACAATTCATCTGCTTCCTCATCCTTTAACCATATGGGTAAATCATGTTCAATAGAAGGTTGAGGAGGAGGATACAACACAAGTTGTTTGGATAAATGTCCATTCCTTATATTCATGTTCCCAACCATACAACTAATGTAGGAATTATCAGTGGCCAACCAAGGTCTTCCTAAGATGAGAGGATAGCCATTAAACTTATTTTTGGTTTGGAGGACAAGGAAATTAGTAGGGTACTCCCAAGGGTGAAGGGAGACCAGAACATCCTTAATAATTTGCTTAGGAGCTATTGTGGATCTATCTACAAGATGCAACACTATGTTCATCTTTCTAATATCCCCTTGGAGATTGATCCTCAGCATGGTTTCCCTAGTCATCACATTGATTGCAGCCCAAGATCAATCAAGGTATTAGGAACCCTAATTCCATCAATGTGTACATCCACTATTGGGCTACCAGGGTGTAGGTATTTTGGGGAGTTCACCCTCCCAAGAATCAGATCAGATAGTTTTCCAACAACATTGATGGCGGGGGTATCTCTTCTTCTTCTCCCAATCCTTTTGAAACATTTTTCTTTAATAATCCTGTTATAGATGGGAACATCTTTAATGGCCTAGAGAAGGGGTATCTTAACACACAAATTCTTCAATTCTCCTAGAAGTTCAACCTCTTCTAGGGTGTGTTGCTTAGGGTGGATCAACCTCTTAGGATATGGGGGTGCATTGAAGTGAGGGACACTCTCTTCCATCTCCCCTTCAAAATATTCAGGTGGAGAAGGTGGGTGATTATTTGGGAGCACCCTCCCACACCAAAGGTTGAGTTCTTGGATTTCCACAACATACGTAGGATAAGATGTTTCCCCGCGATAGACCTGTTGTGCCAACTTATTGTTTGGGTTAAGATTAGGTTGAGCAAGCCTTTGAGGTCTCTTAGGTGGAGTAGGATGATTTATATATGGTTGAGGTTGGGGTGGAAGCAGTAAATCAGGAGGTTGGTTTTTTTGAGGCCTCCACCCTTATGAGGGGTTGTCCCATTGGAAGATTGGGTTGGATATGGTAGAAAAGGATGGTTGATAGTTTGAGGATGGTATGGAGGAGCATAAGACCAAGGAGCAGGTGTGGGCCATGATGGATGATTGGAAGGGTACCAAGGCTGAAAAGGTGCATTCTAATTTAAATTATAGTGAGGATAATGTGCACCTTTCATTCCTTGTTGATATGGTCAAGGTCATGGTGGCCTCCTTTTGTTAACTCCTCCCCCGTATACATCTCTTAGGCCTCAAAGAGGGACATTTTTATGTTGCATGATTCTATTCGCAGACTAGGTAGACTTCTATAACATTATGTGGGAATTCATTCCTAGGATGTCTTTTAGTACATCTAGGGAAGAAAATAGCTAGTGCCCTTTATGCTTCCTATTGTTTCCTTTTAATTTGCATTTTATCCATTTGCAGGGTAAAGGTGTGCAACATTTCACTCTTGAAATCCTCCAACATGATGGATGTTGTGGAGGGAGAGGAACTAACCAAGTTTTGGCTAGACCTACACTTATTCCTAATAGCCCTAGAATAATTCTTGAATATAGTTTTGATGTCATCATAAGGAAATTGGTAGATACCTCCTCTAGATAGCTTGTTGAGGATTTCCATTACATCTTCCCTGATCCCTCAAAGAAGAACTAGCTTGAGTGACTTAGCATCAAGGGTACATTTGGCTCTCCTATAATTGAGTAGAAACCTTTCCTCGTAGCTTCCAAAGATTCATCGGGTCCAAGGGTAATCCTAAGGATTTTCTCCTTTGTTTCTTTGATCCTACAGTAATCCTGGTATTTATCATTGAAGATTTGTTGCATTTGGGCCCAGGTAGTGATGTTGCCTCCACGTATACTCATAAACCAATGCAAGGTTGCATATTTGATGTTAGAAGGAAACAACTTTAGCTTCTACTCATCAAAGGAATAGTCATAGATCCTAAAAACAATAGCAAAATCAAACATGAAGGTTTCAGGATCTTCAGAATGTAGGCCATGGAAATGTGGAAGGGGAGCAGGATTTATATTTTTCATTCTAGCCTATTCATTGGTTTCTCTGATAGGGATGATCTAATAATCACCCTATGAGTGATCTCAGTTAAAGATTTATTAAATGAAGGTATTACAAACTCATGTGCTGGTGTGTGTCTATGTCATTTTTGGCAACGGACCGATCAGATTGCAAAATACATAGGCACTGGACAATGGAAAATAGCAGAGAAAGACAGTAAGCAAATACAAGAACACAAAAATTAACAAGGAGTTCAGCCTATCCTCGAGGGCTATGTCTCCAGTCCAGCTTTCAATGGTGGCCTTCTTTTATTGTGTCTTTAAAGCAGAGAATTACAATGAAGGAGCTCAATATGAGTCTCCTGAAATAGAATTTGCTTGGCAGGGTGGTTATGGGATTCCCTAAGCCACTAGAGTGCACAGACTCTTTTCCTTACAAGCTCTTGACCTCTCTGGTCTTTAATGGAAGGAGCCTAATGTGGTGCTCAGTCCTGATAGATCCTCTCAGGGATGGTTTGAATCTCTCAAGCTCTCTAGTGCTCGATGCTGCCTTTGGTCAGCTCAGCCCTCAGCCCTCTGTCTTTTCTACTTTTTGCTTCACTGTCTCTTCTTTGCTTTCTCTACCTTCTTCCTTTTCTTCTCTTCTCCATCTTCGGTGTCGTTTGCTTCGTCTGTTCATGGCTTTAAAGCCATCCGATCTCATGGTTATTCGATTCCCCTTCCACCTCTGTTAGATCGCTTGCTGCAGCTTCGCTTGGAGCTCCCTGTCTCGGCGTCATCATCAGGCTCACAAGGAGTGGCCACTTGTCCTCCTGTGAACTGCGCCAGCTTTTTCCTCGTTGGTTTGATTCTTCAATAGCGTCGTGGAATGAGTCATTTGCCACCTTGGCGATCAAATCAGATGTCAAACTTCTCTCTTTCGCGACCTAATCCCCTGTCAATTCTGGCTTTCCCATCAGGCGCGATCTTAGCCATTAGATCTGGAGCCCCTAGATCCAACGCCATTCACTCATTTCAGGAAGTTGACTTGCTTGACCATTAGCATGTGATGAGCGATGGTTTTCTCTCTCCTTCGTTTGCCACGCATCAGGCGTTGAGTGGAATCACTCCTTTTTCGCCAAATCTGCTTACCACCCAAGGGTGGCCCCGATAAATACTGCCTATTTTTGGAGTGTGGGTCCCTCCTTTAGCCTTTAGCCTTTTCCCCATTGTTTTCCCTTCTCCCATGCAACCGAGCTCGGGGCCTCTCCTTCTCGAGGGGTTTTGCCCAGCAAATCACGCGTCAAAAACTGCCTCCTTTTCCCGATCTGGGCTTCCCAGGGGCTAGTTTCACCTCCTGCACAGTCTCCATGGGCCTCGGTCAGTGCGTTTTGACCTAGGTCCTTGTCGTTCCATGCTGGATACCAACCGCCACTATTCAGAGGTTTTTATGATCACTCCATGCTCTTTGAATTCGAAGTTTTGTCTAGATTTGATACAATCATGGTTCTCTGATTTTTCTTCATGGATCCAATTCAAATCACGGCCTTCCCACTGAAAATCTTTTGGACCACCAAAAGTTGGTTTTAAAACATCAACTAAGTGAGGGTATTGTTGTCTCACTTGTCTGATCTCAATCCACTTTTCACTGCTTGGCTTTGAACCTTTGAGCCCAATTCTGAGGTACTCAACATCTCCTCTGCGCGTCGTCCTGACCTTCCTGTCTAGAATTGTGTCTTCCTGCAATTCATTAAGATATTTAGGTAGCAGTTCATCAATAGAAGGCAATTGGATCTGCTCTTCAGGATCCTCAATTAGTGACGATTCAAACAATCTCAAGCAATCTGCATTTATGACTGAGTAGATGTGCATGTAAGCTGGTAGATCAAGGCGAAAAGCATTTTCACCTATCTTCTCAAGTATCTTGAAGGGTCCATACCTTATAGGCTTTAGCTTTTTACCTTTACCTTGCATCCTGTCCTTGCTGATATACAGCTAGACCTAGTCACCAACTTGGAAACTATGCTCCATCCGATGCTTGTCATGCCTAGCCTTATATTCGACTTGGCTCTTTTCCAGCTATTCCTATACTGCCTAGTGGATCCCCTAGATCTGTTCAATGAACCTAGTTGCCTTGTCCACATCACTATGTCCATCAACTGTGGTATCTTTACCAAAGACAAAATCCAAAGGAGACCTTGGTGTGAAACCGAAACAGGTCTCAAAAGGAGATCTCTGTGTAGAAGAATGTTTTGCTCGTTTGTAAGCATGTTGCACATAACACAAAAGTTCATCCCAAAGCTTAGGATGTTTGTTGCAATATCCTCTAAGTAACTGGATCACTATCCTGTTAACTACTTTTGTCTGGCCATCAATTTGTGGATGAAAAGTTGTGCTTTTCTTCAGTTTGGTGTCCATCAGTTCCCACAGACTTGACCAAAACTTCCCCACAAATCAGATGTCTCGATCAAATACAATGGAAGTGGGTAATCCAAAATGAACCCATACATGTTCAAAGAACAGTTTTGCAGTTTGTTCAACTGTAATCTGCTTATTACAAGGGATCAAAATACACATTTTGCTGAACCTATCCACAACAACATACAGATAATCATGACCTTTCCTAGATTTAGGCAGTCCTCCAACAAAATCCATGGAAACACTTTCCCAAGGGTGAGAAGGAACTGGTAGTGGAGTGTACAAGCCTAGTTTTCTATTGTTGGGCTTGCTTTTAGCACACATAGTACACCCTTTTACATATCTAGAAATTGTCTCGTTCATTTTTGGCTAATAACAAAATCTTTGTAGTTGTGAAACTGTTTTACTTACCCCAAAGAGACCTGATATCAGAGAAGTGTGTGCTTCTCTAATTATCTTTACTCTCTCAGTTTGTGGAATGAAGAGTTTCTCACAATGGCATAAGAGTCGGTCCTTCACATGATAATACAATTCTTCTACTTGTTTTCCTTGACTCAAAGTTGCATATACATCTTTAAAGTCTATATCTTGAGCATATTGTTCAATGTAGCTTTCATGTAACACAGAATTATGCTTAAGTATAGTAGATGCATTTATAACGGGTTTGGATAACATGTCTGCAACTTTATTATGTATGCGCTTTTTATATCTGATGACTGAATGAAACTGTTGTAGAAAACCCATCCATATGTAGTGTCTTGATTACTGCAACTTAGTTTGGGAGTGTAGATATTGAAGTGGTTGATGATCAGTATGTATTACTGTCTCTTTGCCCATTAAGTAATGTTTCCACTTTTTCACTCTCAACTAATGCATACAATTCTTTATCATATGTAGGATAGTTAACTACTGTAGGATTAAAAGTCTCAGAATGATAACATAT